>CM038706.1:9466365-9666365 GCA_021613375.1 Megaleporinus macrocephalus
GGCTAACCACGCTATGATTTCCAGTTTCATATGTCATTTAAAACCTCAACTGGTACTCCAACAATTTTTAAAACGTTGCTCAAAGCCTAATAAGCCTCTCGTCTATTTTATGAAATTAATCAATCTTCAGTCAGAACCAAAGTCAGTGAAATAGTTTACAAGGAATGTGAGAACCTGTTTTCTGATTTATGGTTGCCACCTTAACTTAATAGCATTGCAGAATTCACCCACTTCACGTCACTGAACGCCACTGACTCTCACTGAAAATCACTTTCGATCACGGTGTTACTTTCGTTCCTTGCATTGTGCACGCATGATAAAAGCTACCCAACTGAAAGCCATGAAGTTGAATGCTTACCAATATGCTGCCTGATGGCAGTTCAATTCTAATTCTTATTCTGAGATAAGAATTAGCCCTAAAAGATATTTTTAATAATCTATTTTAGGACAAATGGCTACATCGCCAAGTAGGGTTGTGCAATATTAACAAAAACGATATCTGGATATTTTCTGTAGTTTTGCTGATAACCGATAGCATTGCTGGAGCTAAGCCCAGCGTCATCAAGTGAAGCCACTTTTTCAACAAATGGCTCCGCTGAAGTTTGCTGAGTGTGTGTTTTGTCAGACACCTTAGCTGGTTTAGGTCTGTCTTAGACAGCGCCCTCCTGAAGCTCCTCATACTCTCCTCATACTCTCCTCATACTCTCCTCATACTCTCCTCATACTCTCCTCATACTCTCCTCATACTCTCCTCATACTCTGCGTGACGATATACATCACACACCCCTAATTGTAAGCATCACTATCTCCGGTTTCTGTCACCACCACTGTAAAGTTAAAGTAGGTATCTCTTCACTTCTCCACATGTGGCTTACTATGGATCACTTTGTTTACCTCTAAACAACTGAAATATGCAAACATTATGAAACACTTTAAGGTTCTGTTTGGTAAAAAAAGCCCAAAGGTCCAAGGTTAGTCCTGCATTAGTATTTACTAGAAAAGGACAAACTCTCAAACCATTCTAAGAATGAACAGTGTTCAAACTCACCTGATGTCCTCCTCATTTTCAGGAAAGCTCCAGTAAGCAATGCGGAGCTGAAGCTGCTCAGGGACCGGAGGGTAGACTTTCTCCACCACCTCAAAAGGGATATGGAATGCCACTTGCTTGGCTGACAGCTCCACCAGCGGGATGACCTGTCCATCTGAGGCGAGAGTAGAAATTTGAGAAGTGCTTCTCACCTGCCTTTTCAGTTTAAGCTACAGCTGAAGAGATTTCTCATATGATAATAATGAATGACTAAGAATAACTTAAGGAATTCTTTCTTGCTTAGTCAATGATCTCCACTATTCCAAATTTGTTTAGGCCAAGGAAACTTTTTTTTTTTTTAAACCACTTCCTGCTCACCCTAACAAACAAACAAATAACCTCATTTGGGGAGGGGCAGACATAAAATTACTGCTCTTATTTGAACAACCTGTTTCCAAGACATGGTATGTATCACAGCAGCCCATATTTGGCATCACACAAGCTGTCTAAACAATGCAGTCATAAATGATGGCCGCAGTTCAGACAAACCATTTCAGATGAAGGGTGGAGAGCAGGACAATGTTTTTGCATGTTACATTTGGTGCTTAGAAGCAAGGTTCTAGACCTCAGGCAACCTATTCTGTCCCAAAGCCAGACTGAACATACACTCAGAGGTTTATAAAGAGAGCTGGAGGAGGATAGCTGCCAATAAGTCCCAGCACGGAACATCCGGAAGGGTTATGGCTTTCTGAAGGGATCCTGTACTCAAACGTCCCCTTACTTAAAACACTAAGTTTAAACTTTGCTAAATGGAACTGTGAATGCAGAAATATAACAAATTAATTTAAACCATTTACAGCTACAGTTCAGGCTCACAACAGCTTTAGAAGCTCAAGAACAATTTGTTGAGGCACATGTTGAAGTTTTAAAGGAAAACAGAAAGTGAGAGAAATGCAAAAATTTAAATCCAGATAATATCACTTTACAACAAAAACTAAATATTATATTTGTACATGGTGTACTTGGTTTAAGACAAGAACTGTAGCTGTGAGTGAACTGCCTACAGCAATATCTGATTAGTTGGAACTGTTAATGTATTAAGCAGGTCATAAATATATTTAATTATGGGTGTCAAACAAAAAACGCAATTATTTGTATAGTTTATTGTAAATAATCTAAATCTAGATTCCTGCTCAAAGTTGTCCATTAATAAAAGGTTTTCCATTTGAAAGTTTTTATTTTCAATATTATTTGGATCATGTGCGATTTTCAATGCTGATGCTCAATGATAGCAACAGTGGGTGTACTTTCCAGCCAGGGCATAAGTAGTGATGGGCCGATCCAGTGTTTTTCAGTTCCGATCCGATACCGATATATAACTGCCAATACCGATACCAATACCGATAAAAGGGCTCTTTAGTTTATCATTGGTATTCTATCATTGGTACTATGTTTAAGGTTACATAATGAGGCTGAAATAGACACAGCACTTAGAAGAGTACACACATGCATTTAATATAAATGCATCCCAAAGGCATATAAAAACACAATATTTTTTTTTTCATATCAAATATTTAAAACACAAAACTGAAATAAACATCTTATGTATCAAAAACCTTTCTAGAATGCTAAATACAACAATATGACTGACTGCATGATCTAAACACTTAATGTATTAAGAAAATTGTATCAGCAGCAGCAGCAACTTCAACAAGATTTCAAATAGTTGAAATAATGTACAAAACTAAATAGAAATGAAATAGAAAATGGATCGATAAGTGGATCGGCCGCATTTGCCCGATATCCGATACGTTAAATTACCTCAATATTGGCCCCGATACCGAATCGGATCGGTCCCATCTCTAGGCATAAGCAGATAATAATTAATATACTAAGAGAATAGCTCAAAAAGGAGTGAGCGGCATAAACAAAGGGCCTCTTTCACCCACCGCTTTTAAAAGGAAATAACTACAAGCAGTCGTGCACCCACTTACACCCACTTTTTTTTTTAAACACAATTCTGATATTCACAGTTGTTTTCTCAAATGGGATTTGTTCTTGAGTAAGAACAGAACCTACACATACTTGAGAGCACAAAAGTGGAAACAACTCTTAGCATCTCACTTAAGAACACACTTAGGAAAGAACTTAGTGTGAGACGCAATATTTAGAAATGTGTAAATCGGTGAAGTGTCAGTCCCTACTTCGGCGTAAAGCTTTGAATAACACTCACTAACATCAGGGTGTCAGTTATGACAGGAAACAAGCTTGAGGCACTGTAACCCACTGCCCTGTGTGAGCTTAGAGCTGGAACCGAGAAAACATAAAATGAGACGATGCTTCATCAATACTTCTCTCGGTTTCACACATGATACACAGCCACGTCACAGCTTGAGTTTTCTATTAGGTCATTTGGCCATGAGAGCTGCTCATCTGTATTAAATTTGTCCAGCTCCTCTGTGTCAGCATTGAAAGAGTTGTGCACAATTATATGTTTCAACATGCTGTTCCAATATGTTTGGGGATTGTAGAGTGTACATTCAATATACTACAGACCTTTTTGGACAGCCAACAGCTTTTTGCCCCCTCAGAAGCACCAGAGCATGAACTTGGAGTGCAAGAAGCGCTGAGAGCCAATAGGATGATCATATTAAAGCATGCTAGCATACTGAATACCATGTCGAATAGAAAGAAGGTGCTGTAAAAAAGGAACTGCCACAATGGCCAAGACATACAGGAGCAACTAGCAAAAGGAGGACCATGTTCCCAACAGCAATGGCTGAACGATATGGTCTACAGCCCAAACAATATACTGGCTAACTAATAACATCTACAGACACTGTACAATGCCATACACTAGGAATGCAGACACACTGGAATTGTGGATAACGCTGAAATACAAAATTTTTATGCATGCATCTGCTCATGTCAGTACTTTACCATAAGCAAAATGGAGAAATTGAGACAAGATCCATGCAGCTTATATTAGAAACATTTTACTAGGATATTAACAAATAATATATTAAATAACATCCAGATATTAGTCCTGCATCACTTTAACATCTGTTCTTCTGGAGGAAAATAAATACATAATCAAATATCTGTCTGAAAGGTAGAAAAACAGAACATGTACTGACATCAATGTGCAAAGAAATTATATACTAATTATATACTAAACCTGCTTACAAGGCTCAAAACTACTGCTAGTGACAAGTCAACAATTTGCTATTGTAAGCGAGTGTTTTGATAGTTATAAGATACTGAATGTTAGCTGTAGTCGGTTGCACTTGCTAAGAGCCTAGAGAGCCTTGATTCAAGAAGTTGGCCTATGTTACGCCAGGAGTCTGAAAGCTAGCATTAACACCATTAAGTTGACAAACTAAATTTTGGGGAATTAACATTATGGGCTTCTAGCCAACGTACAGTATCTGCATTTATTTGTGTATATGACCCAGTGTTTAATCAGATGCAGATTTGTAGGTACCACATTAGTCCTGCATCACTTTAACATCTGTTCTTCTGGAAGAAAATAAATACATAATCAAATATCTGTCTGAAAGGTAGAAAAACAGAACATGTACTGACATCAATGTGCAAAGAAATTATATACTAATTTAATCTGCTTACTACTGTAAACAACAGGCCCTATCACATATTTGTTTTCTCCTGGAAGTACTCATTGCAGAGTTACGCCGCTTCCACTAAAACACCATCACCAACGATGGCTGAGTAGTTTGTGTAGCTTTCCCAAGTGTTGGGAAAAAGCAAAAACATCACCACCTCAGTTTTCAATGGCATCTCAGCTGATGATGAGCAGAGGAAAAACGGGTTTATTCAGTGAGGAGAGACAAAAGAATATACTTTCCCATACGGAGGGGAAGTACCTTTGTGACAGCATTTCACTGCTGCCAACTGACGTTACACTGAAGGCAGTCTGCACTTTAAATTTGATCCTGTTTCCAGTTGCCTTCAGTGGAACAGTTTTCAAGCACCCATCAAAACTGGCAGTAAGCGCTCAGCAGTGGCGCTATAGACCACAATGACACTGCAAATATGGCTAATCAGCGTTTTGGATAATGTTATTTTCACATGTCCATCACGTATCACTCGGTAAACGTTCACAGACGTTATTGCAATCTGAAAGCTGTGAAGGAATTTTTCCACAAAGAATGTATGTGTTTTTATTCAGCTTGGACTTCCACAGTGTTGTGCATTCTTGATTCATCCTCAAATTCCTATGTATCGATAACAAAAGATAAAGTGACACCTTCTGTAAAAGGGCCTACACTGTCCAGCATACACTCTGTAGAAGTGTTCAACTGATTCGTCTATAACATTGTGTTTGCCATCTGTAAAACCAGACTGATTTCAGTCTTTAGAGAGAAAATACGATTAACGTTAGTTGGAAACTGTAATGGCAGTCTGTAACTGGCTAAACCTGCTTACAAGGCTCAAAACTACTGCTAGTGACAAGTCAACAATTTGCTATTGAAAGCGAGTGTTTTGATAGTTATAAGATACTGAATGTTAGCTGTAGTCGGTTGCACTTGCTAAGAGCCTAGAGAGCCTTGATTCAAGAAGTCGGCCTATGTTACGCCAGGAGTCTGAAAGCTAGCATTAACACCATTAAGTTGACAAACTAAATTTTGGGGAATTAACATTATGGGCTTCTAGCCAACGTACAGTATCTGCATTTATTTGTGTATATGACCCAGTGTTTAATCAGATGCAGATTTGTAGGACAGAATCTGCACTGTGACATTGTTGTCACTTCTAGTCATTTGGTAGATGATATAAGCAGCCTGTGCAATTAAAGTGACCCAAGTTATTATTTTTTAATGTGTTTTATTACTCAGTTTTGGTTCCATGCCAAATAGCCAATCTCAGAATCAGAATATGGCTATTTGGCTTGTAATCATATTTGTCAACAAATCAAAACAAGGGAAGGTGTTGAAGAAGTTTCAAGCCCTGTATTTTAACTCTTGTGCACCCTGCTGTAAGCATTTGCCTAATTTTTCTCAGTCAGCATGATCTTGTCAACACATTTCTTCAGAATGACCTAATCTATTAGCAGCTAATGTTGAATGTACACTTATGTGCAAAAGGCACCCAAGCTGATTGTTTAAAAGCCTTTTTCTTAGCCATCAGTGTATTTTCAGCACACCAGATATAATTAAACCAGATGTACATATAAATACAATACAAGGTAACATGAATGTCTTATTCTGAAAATAGTAGTTCATATCTTGAGCTCCAGTTTGAAGATTAAAGTGTCGTTCTAGATTTCTCCTGGATGCCTCAGACATTGTATGAATGTATTCAGTTCCTCTAGCAGCAATCTTGATTTAGCTGTTTTAAGCAGCCAAAGCAGGTATTAGAAGAGAACTATAAATAATACTGGGATGTTTCCACAAGGAAAAGCTTGGAAAGGGTTAAAAAAAACACACTGACGTATGTGAAAACACTAAGTACTGTATTTAACTTTTGAATATAATAATGTTCCCAAGTGCCAAAACCTTTTGCACAGTACTGTATATTAGCTTTTTGATTACCAGAAAAAATATCAGCATCAGCCACTGAAATGTTGGTTGACACAGCTAACAGACACCACTGTCCACTTCTATTATAAAAATTCAGGCTTATCTGGTTAGTTTACCCAAAAATCAGTTTCATGGTTAAATGCCAACATAAAATGCATCAAATTCCATTTTGCCAATAGTTTTGGGCTGGTCAGAGTTCAGATTTAAACCCTATAGAGAACATTTGGTCTCACATTAAACACAAAGTAGCTTCGGGGACCTTGAAATTGTCCCCAAATTCAAGCATAATCCAGCTGCCCAATGGGAAAAAATTCCTTTTTGTGCACAAAATGAAGCAGCTGCAACCTGGCAGAGTAGCATGGATCCTGGATACAGTGACTGATTAACATGCAGGCCTTAGATGTATCGTTTTCCTGCAACCCTAGCCGCTGCCCCTAAATCCTCCAGCCCTAAGGGGAAGGAGGGACTGTCCCGTAGCCTCTAGGCCGAGAAGACGGCCTTCCTGTCACACAAGCCAACTCTGGTGACCATATGTAGGGACCGGGACAAAGAGGATCCATGCCACAGGCTGCCCTCTTTAGTTTAGAATGTGTTGGTTTGTTTTTACACAGCGCCATTTGGCAATCCACTCTGATCATCACCTATTGACATCTCAACAGTCATCAAAGCCTCTTTCACCTGCTCATGCCCTCCAGCAGCCAGCGGGCAAAAGTTCAAAGAGGTGTTGCCAGCAGCCAAACAATTGACACTGCAAAGCTATGTGCCAGGTGAAGGTTCAACAATAAAGCAAAAAACATGCATTTTATTTTATATAAATATATATACATGCATACATCTGAGCTGTCTAAAACTGGGAAATAATTATTTTCCAATTGTAAACTGTGCTTCAATGACTGAAGTCTCACTTATAGCTGGTTAACTCAATAACAAGACCTTTAACCTTATAATGTATGTGAAAAAGACTCAACTTGAAACATTTACACCTGTGTGCTTTTTAACACAGCACATAAAAAGCAGGTAATATTCTCCAGACATCCATGCTTTCTTTTTCCATGTGGTGGATGTATCTATGAATTAGAACCAAATGTGAACGTGCACAACGTGAATCCCTGCGTAATAAGGCCGACACAGAATGAAACATATGAGAGATAATTCAGTCAGTGGTCTTGGTAGACCAAGCTGAAAACCAGCAGATTCCAGTCACTGGCCGATCAATTGGTGCATCTTTAATTCATGCACTTTGCAAATAAATAAATAAATAAATAAACAAATAAATAAATAAGTATGCAAGTGCATTGCTCTCACAGTGTTAAAACATATCACTCAACATGCGACAAGGTGACACTGTGATTTCTAATACACATGGGCATTTAAAATTTGGGCTGTCAATTTTTTTTAAACAACATATTGCATGTAATATTAAATATTAAGTATTAATAACTGAAAAACTATTTATTTTCCCAATAAACGTAAATCATAATGGACTATTCATTTATGAAACCAATAATTGGCAGCCCTTTTTTTAAACAGAAAATGTGACAATTATGTTATCTACTGTTCGACAAGAACAGCCCTTTATCATATTGTGCATAATAAAGTTACAACAATAAATAAAGAGAAAACAAGTAACTCTATCAGCCCTTAAAACACAGTTAAAAGCTAGTCCATTTATTATTTTTCTTCCTTCTTCCTATTTAACGGGTAATATAATAAAATAAAGCCTTTATCTGAAAACCTGTTGCCAACTTTGTGTCTGTTACGACAGGCCCAAACAGTGTGTCTATCAGAGAGCTTTAAAAGAGAGAAATGTTACACATGTAGAGTAAAATGAAATTTAAAATAAAGTTAAGTGACACACCAGAAGTGGTCTAGAAAGATATAGATACTCTGTATATGTGTGTGGCATAATCATAGCCAGTCATTGGCTGACTAAGCCATGGTGACCCACTGAGTAGGCTGGTAGACAGCTGTCTCTTTGTCTCTTATTATACAGGTCTGATGTTCTACTACTCACAAACATACAGTCTGCAGCTCAACAGATGAAACACAAGGACAGTCAGCATCCCAAGTTTCCAAATATACTACACCGAGTGATAACTTTCCTTCAGCTGGAACTTTGGCCAAGAAAAGAAAAGGAGCTTTGGTCACGTGAAATACCTTCAGGCCTACTTCTAGAGCATATCCCACTCAAAACGAGGGGATTTTGGTGTCTGGCAAACGAGCTGTACAAGATCAGCAGCATTATGCAGAATCATTAAATGGGGGGGTTTATTGCTTAACCACAATACCCTGCTCTGAGGCAGTGACCTGCCCAAGACAAAGCTCTTTTTACAGCCTTCCCTCTGCTCTACTACACCCAACCCCCACCACTCCTTCAATCCAAACACCACAGGGCCTGCGTCTAGAAAAAGCCCCTCACTGACTCACCCAATGAACGCTACTAACACCTTTGCTCAAAACTTTTCCTCTAGTAATGCACATTTTCAACAATCGTGGAGTCAAGAGTCTCTCCAGGAACCTGAGTAATGATATGACTAAACCAGAGTCTTGCTAATCAATGACTGAATCATTCTCAACAGCTTTTCCCCCAGCCCAATCCTAAACAGTGCATAAAATGCATTTGCCTTCACTAAACAATCCGTTCTGAAAAATCCATAACCTGTTGAATGTAATGGGAAAAAGATTAGAGCACACAGCTAAGTCACCCTGCACAACAAGCGAATATCAGCGTGGAGAAATCCATGACTTGTTGAATTCAAGCTTGTAAACTTTTCCAAAAAACAAAGACAGTGAAGGTAGTCAGTGTGACCATTTTTTTTTAAAGGAAACTATATCCCAGAACACGCTGACTGCACTGCACCCCCCCCCCAGGAACACTTGCCTGGCCAGGATTTGAGGAATTTTAATATGCTCTAACTTTTAGTCCTCTTTTCATACAGGCTATGGGAAAAGTTAAGCATTGTCTTTATTATTATGGCAACTAACAGCCAAGCTTCTACATGCGCTCTCCAGATGACTCACACACTCTGTGGGCTAATAACTTTCAAAGATGTGACAGTAAGGGGACAGTGTTGTCCAGCAATTCCTAACATATGCTTTGTTCAGAGGTCAGAGGTAAGGGCAAGGGCACAAGGGAGTGACAGGTCTCACATTACACTGACAACGAGCACAGAAACTGTTTCGTAACACGGGGGGAGAGGCTGTATAGTTACCTTTAATCTTAACAGTGGGTGAGTTCGGGCCGGCGGACTGCTTTCTCCATCCTCTCCAGTTCTGACAGAGGCTCTCGGCCTCCGATATGAATGAGCACAGGGAATCCTCTTCGAACCGGTCAGAGTCTTCAAAGGAGAACCTCTCTCCGTCTTCCCACTCGGCGAACATTAGTTCCATTACATTCGCTGGTTGCAATCAGAGAAAGCTGAGGACTTCAACAACGGGGGGAATCAGTTGCTGCTTCGGCAGGACAGCTCGCAGCTGACAGAGGGAGTGCAGACAGGCTGCATGAGCGAGGCAGGCACACTTCCACTGGGCAAGCTGCAGCTAGGGGGAGGGGGAAGGAGGAGGGGGGGGGGGAGGTGAAGAGAACCAAAACACAGCAAGGAAACTCTCCCAAGTCTCTGAAGCAGAGCGAGTCTTCTTTGTGTTCCCTTCTTGAACAAATGTGGGCTATTTACAGTGACAACGTGGACAGGGCATCAAAGCACATCCATCCATCCACTCACTCCAGCTCACATCAGTCACATCTGATCTCTAAACAGCCTTAATGCAAAAGTTAATCCATGTTTTTCCTTTTTTTTTCTTTCTGGAATGTATTCCCACTGCTCAAGAGTTTAAAAAGTATTCCACACATACAGCTTGAAAGACAAGATCAGCATCTAGCTGCAATATGCACAACTGGTGAAAGCTGCCCTGAGCAGACTCAAAGAGAGGAAAGGAGAGGAACACTTTCTCTCTTTCCAGATAAGAGCACTGACATTCCTGCTGTTATACTCATGGTCAGGAACTAGTTTAATAAGAGTTGATCCCAAAGCTACAAAACAAGGATACTCAAGTTTCTTTGCGTTGGACCTTTTTGTCAGCAAGTCTGCACGGCAGATAAGGGGGGAACTCGGCTAGCCAAACCTCTCCTGACGAACTACTAACCACACTTGGAGTTGTTTTCTTGCTACAGACTACTAGAAACTAGCCACATTGTCGAAGTAGTGTTGCAGTTAAACGTTGAGAGAAAGTACTTACTCAAAAGAGAAGAGGAGCTGTCGGCAAACTCTAGGGGGGGGAAGAAAAAGTTAACTATTCCTGCTCTGCTCCTGTTTATCCGCTCAGCTGAGCCGCTTTCTCTCGCCTGTGTCCCACAATAGCTCTTCCCTTCGGCTAGCGAGTCTAGCTAACGCTAAATAAAGAGCTAAACATGAAGCGAGCGGTGAGGAGGGGGGGCTGAAAAACAGGCCCTTCCTGTAAGAACGACCTGTGCCCACCGGCTTCAAACACCTAATCTGCTTTCTGACAGTAAAATGTCTCGTACTAGGTTTCGAAATTTGGCCGTTTAAATGAAAAAACAACACACGGACGAAGAGACAACTAGCCAGCTAGCCAAGTAGCTAACTCCTAGCGGCTAGCTGGCTAACGTTCCCAGCAAATAGTTTTGAAGCTACTGCTGCTGCTGCTGGCTAGTTCGCTAATCCGAATTAACCCTAAAATCATTTAATGACACGTTTGAGAGCTTGTCAGCACGACATGTCGCGTGTTCTCCGACAAGTCCGCACAGCGTTTAACCCGGTTTTAACGCTGACAAAGCTCTGAGAGGAGGAAACACTTGTTCTCCGAATCTGGTCTGAAGTAGCTCCTCAAAACAAACGGCTCGTCTCGCGCTCTTGTTGTCAGTTTATTCACTGAGGTCGTGATTGTCGCTGATTAATCAAGTTAACAACGCTTCGCAGCTTAGCTTATCGACTTCATCGACCAAGCAGCACAGGCTTGACATTTGTTCGCCGGCAAATATGGCTAGCTAGCTGTGTAATTCTTGTTTGTACTACTACAGATGCCCTCTCGTATTTCTTTCTTCTACAACAGCATGTCAGTGTTTTTGCTCCCGCGGTCGCCCGCCGGTCTCTCAGTCCTGCTGTCCAGAGGTACGTCCTGTTCCCGCCACGGTTACTTGTGATCGCTCTTAATCCCAAAATGTCTTTTAAAAAAAAAGCCGACAAGCTGAGCCGGGGTCCCCCAAATTTCTTTCTCCCGTCCCCCCTCCTTTTTCTCGCTCTCTCCGGTCTGGAAGATGGCTCTGCGCTCGAAAGCTTCAGAGAGCCCGCGGCCGCGTTCCAATTTGCGCACTTCTCTCCTAAACAGGGAGCGCTTAGCTCGCGCGCCTCCTACTCAGCGGTCAGAATTCTACGCACTAGGTAGGCTCCCTAGGTAGGGCGCATGTGCGCAAATTGAAGGCGGCCCTACGTTCTTTGCCACCATCAGCTGATCTGTTGTTCCGCCACACATCCAGTGACGTTTAAAGCTAGTTTGCTTTGATGGACAAAGAGGAAAAGGTACAGCGTGTATCTCTCAACACTTAATAGATCTGGGGCCTGAGGATGCTGGTTTCTTCCCCTCTTTTCTTTTTAATGCATTTTTATTTGATCACAACGTTAATTCCATTTATATGATCTCACTGGTAGTTTTAGATGGACGTGATAATAATTGGCAATAAAGTACACAGTGCATAGTTCAGTTTAGCTCAGCCTGGGATCAGTTTTTATTGGAGTTGGCTGTTATTTGCTTTACTGGTTTTTTTAAAGAGAACCTGTTGGACTCCAGTACAACACCATGATCACAGCATTAAATAAAACAAGTGTATAGTTGTAAGTGAACCCTTTGGAATTACCTGGAATTCTGCACCACTAATAAAATGTGGTCTGATCACGATTATAGAAAAGAGAGGTTAGTGTACACCATGCACTGATGCAGACGATGAGTTATAGAAACAGATAAAGCTGGAAAAGGCTGCAAAAGCATTGCTAAAGACATGAATGTGCATTAATCAATGCTTAAAGAAACTACAGATGGAAAAAAAATCAAGACTGCAGCTACACTTACTACAAAGATACAACAGGCCACCATGGCTAGAGGTGAGAAAACATCCAAGGTTAACAGCTAAAGACCTACAGAACACACTACAGAACTATACAACCCTTTGGTAATGTGCCCACTATTAGAAAAACACTGAACAAGAACAGTGTTCTCGAAAGAACAGCACAAAGGAAGCGGCTGCTGTCCATAAAACAGTGTTAACCATCTCAAGTTTGTCTAAGACCACTTGTATGTTCCATGGTGCTCCTGGGAAAATGTTCTATGGACAGATGAGATACTGTGTTTGGAGAAAACTTGACATTGCACACTAACACCAAAACCTCATTCCAGTTGTGAAGCATGGTGGAGGGAGCATCATGACTGCTTCCTTGCCTCGGAAACGGAATTTTGAGGAACATTGAATTTAATGATGTATCAAAACATTTTAGTGGAGAGTATACAGGGGTTGGACAATGAAACTGAAACACCTGTCAGTTTAGTGTGGGAGGTTTGATGGCTAAATTGGACCAGTCTGGTGGCCAATATTCATTAACTGCACATTGCACCAGTAAGAGCAGAGTGTGAAGTTCAGTTAGCAGGTAAGAGCACAGTTTAGCTCTAAATACTGCAATAACACAACATTATGGGACATACCAGAGTTCAAAAGAGGACAAATTGTTGGTGCACCAAGACAGCAAGTCTTTGTGATGTATCAAGAGCCACGGTATCCAGGGTAATGTCAGCATGCAACCAAAATGGACCAACCACATCCAACAGGATTAACTGTGGACACAAGAGGAAGCTGTCTGAAAGGGATATTGGGTTCTAACCCGGATTGTATCCAAAAAACATAAAACCACAGCTGCCCAAATCACGGCTGAATTAAATGTGCACCTCAGCTCTTCTGTTTCTACCAGAACTGTCCGTCAGGAGCTCCACAGGGTCAATGTACACGGCCGGGCTGCTATAGCCAAACCTTTGGTCACTCGTGCGAATACCAAACGTCGGTTTCAATGGTGCAAGGAGCGCAAATCTTGGGCTGTGGACAATGTGAAACATTTGGGCGAGTCCACCTTTACTGTTTTCTCCAAGACTGGTGAAAGATTGGTTTGATGAACATAAAAGTGAAGTTGAACACCTCCCATGGCCTGCACAGTCACCAGATCTAAATATATAGATTGGGGTGTTTTGGAGGAGCGAGTCAGGAAACATTTTCCTCCACCAGCATCACGTAGTGACCTGGTCACTATCCTGCAAGAAGAATGGCTTAAAATCCCTCTGATGACTGTGCAGGACTTGTATATGTCATTCCCAGGACCAATTGATGCTGTATGGGCTGCAAAAGGAGGCCCTTTACCATACTAATAAATTATTGTGGTCTAAAACCAGGTGTTTCAGTTTCATTGTCTAACCCCTGTAAGTGCTGCAGCCAATTATCCCAAGCTGAAGAGACGTAGAGTGATGCGACAAGACAATGACACAAAACACACAAGTAAATCAACTAAATACACTATTTCACCTAAAATATTCTCTCATCTGCCTTTACACGCATATGAACTTGAGTGACATCCCATTCTTAATCCATAGGGTTTATTATGATGTCAGTCCAACCTTTGCAGCTATAACAGCTTCTGGGAAGGCTCTCCACACGGTTTAGGAGTGTGTTTATGGGAATGTTTATCCGCTCAGCTTCTTCCAGAGCATTCTTCCAGAAGCGCATTCATGAGGTCAGACACTGATGTTGTACGAGAGGGTCTGGCTTGCAGTCTCCGCTCTAATTCATTCCAAAGGTGTTCTATTAGGTTGAGGTCAGGACTCTGTGAGGCCAGTCAAGTTCTTCCACACCAAACTCGCTCCTCCATGTCTTTATGGAGCTGCTTAGTGCGTTGGTGTGCAGTCATGTTGGAACAGGAAGGGGTCGTCCCCAAACTGTCCCCACAAAGTTGGGGTCCAGAATCTCTTGGTCTGCTGAAGCATTAAGAGTTCCTTTCACTGGAACTAAGGGGCTGAACCCACCTAATGAAAAACTACCCCACACCATAATCCCCCCTCCACCAAACTTTGCACTCAGCACAATGCAGTCAGACAAGTACCGGTCTCCTGGCAACCACCAAACGTGATTTGTCACTCCAGAGAACACATCTCCAGGTTGCAAAATTCCTCCTGAACCTAAATCTTATTTGCAGCTATAGGAAATGTTTGGTTGAGGTGAAGCTGCTAAAGGAAGTTCTACATGTTGTGCAATTCAAGGTTACACTTACTTGATTACTTGAGTTAGATTGTGTTTGTCTAGATTCATGACTTACATAATGATCAAACCACATTTTATTAATAATCACTGCAGAAATCCAGGAAATTCTAAAGGAGTCGCCTACTTTTTCTTTTTGCAATTGTAATTTTAATGTAGACCAATAATGTACACCTGACCAAGAATCAGTTCCACAGAACATGTTTTATGTCTCATGTGTGAATAGCATTTAGTATAGTTGCTACCAACATGTCACTTCAATAAATAATACAATTCAGAGTCATCATTTGGCAACAGAAACGGTTTGGCATTGCAACAAAGACTGATAATGTAATACAGTACAAAACACCTTCCAGCACAGTTTTGGTGCATTAATGAATGACTGTTGTCCCCCTCAGTCCACAGCCCCCTATATACTATTTACAGATGGACATTAAGTGTTAAATGGACCCAGATTTGAAGAGTTTGTTTCTCAAGACTGAAGAATTCAAGAGTGGTTTTATGTGGGGTGCAAGATACTCCTAGTTAATCCAGGCTTTGGAAGTTCAATCACACTACACAGTAATACATGAACTTATACCTAAAATACCTAAAACCAACCAAACCTGGAGAGTATGTCAGCTTACAGTGTAAATGACCTCCAGTGTTTATATATAATACATAATAAAAAGTAAAAAACAAATACATGTGCAAATCATTTAAACCATATATTTAACTGAAAATAGGACAAAGTCAACATATATGTTCACAGAAAATAGTTTTTAATGATATATCTAAGCCAATGGAGTGACTTCCACTACACAATCGTTTCTGTTTTTAAGGGTCTAAAAATCACAGCCATCCAATATAGTTTTTTCTGCCTTGCCTTGCTATTCTAGAGAAACATTACTCTTGAATTGTTTGGCTGTGCAGTCTTGTGCCTTGCATACAAACAAGTCTCTGGACTCCCTGAATCTTTTAATGATGTTATGTACCATAGATTATTAAAACTATTTGCTGTATTACTTTGAAAAATGTTACTCTTGAATTAATCTTTCCTTCTGAAAGACTTCATCTCTCTAGGATGTTCTTTTACATTCAATCATGTTACTGATCATGTTACTTAACTGTGGCTAATGAACTTAGTTAGTTGCACCATGTCTTTTGAACCCTTTGATGCACAAGATAAGCAAACCCCTTCTAATGCACACCGCCATTGATTTCCTATCTTATTATATGCATTGCTGAGTATCTCTTTGGTATATATATTGAAATCAGTTCATTTCATTATTTAATGTTCCAAGTTTTCATTAAAGTCTTGTTTTTGACCTAAAATTATTATTTTAATTCTTATTAAGTACCTCATGAACAAAACTAGTTTCTGTAATTATGTTTCTGACTGCAAATTTTCATACATTTCAACAGTTCCTATCAAACACCATTTAATAAATTAAGGAATTTATGGAAGCTTTAATGATGAAATTAATTTATTATAAATATATAGACCGTAAAAGTCTCACTTGGGTCACTTTTGACCCAGATTGTGCATCAAAGGGTTAATATTACACAACTTTATTGTCTTTTGCGCCAATTTCAATATTCACAGTTTCAATATTTTACATGTTGTCTTTGTACTATTTCCAATTAAATATACAATCTAAATGATTTGCACATCATATCTTTCTGTAGTTTTACATTTTTTTTACATAATCATTTGCCACTGATTAATTTGGGTTCCCCAATAATTTGTACACTTATATAATCTTTATATCTCCTTTATACTGCGTGAACTTGCAGATTTACATGTGTCTAGTCAGTGTCACGAGGGGGCTGGAGCCAATCCCAGCATCATCTGGCGAAGGCGGGGTACACCATGGACAGGTTGCCAGTCTATCGCATGGCCAACACGCACTCATGCACTTACTCCCACCTACAGGCAATTTAGAGTGTCCAATTAACCTAACATGCATGTGTTTGGACTGTGGGAGGTAACTGGAGTACCCGGAGGAAACCCACTCAAGCACCGAGAGAACATACACACTCCACACAGAACCACCCGGACCGGGAATCCAACCCAGATCATCTTACTGTGAGGAGACAGTGCCATAATTTCATGACATATGAATAGAAACACTCCAAAATCAACCTTTTGTCACTGTTACCATTGTTCCCTCCTGTTACCAACTCCGGAGATGCATGTTTCTTTTTCCTTGGAACACATATGTACACATTTATACTGAACACTGTTCGGTGGCCTTGCTAAATAGGGATCATTATGAATGATAATAATTTACTGAAGACTAATGAAGTATTCTTGCTCCCCTGGAATGTAGGTGAGTTTTAATGCTTACTGCAGAGACCACCCTTAACCCAGAAACATGAAGCCCATGAGGTTCTTATAAAACAAACTGAAGACTCAAAGAACACCTGCAAATGTTTCACTATTATGGCATGCAGTTTAGTGCAACATGGCTTTATGTACAGCCTGTATATACAGTCTTGTCAGTCAAGTCTCGTTCAGCCTTAAGGATTCTGCACAGTCCATGTGTCGGTACCTCAGGAGTGTCTCTCACATGTTCGAGATATGTCATTGTCCCATTCCTCATGGCTTTTTCTGTAGTGTAGTGTAGAGGAGTAGAAGTAAAAATGCTATATGAGCCGTTGAATGTGCAAAAAGAGGTCAGATCTCCTGATAGGGGAATCCGAATTTAGTAGAGATGGCACTGATCTGATAGCAGGTATCAGTATTGGACCAATATCATTGGAAATGAATACTGCAGGGTAAAAAAAGAACAAATCTGATCCAGGCCTGTGACAAATTTAGCCTGAAACAGTACACACTCACGTTGTGTGATGGGATGTTATGAGCTATACTTTTTTTACTGTGGGGTAGCAGAGTGTCTTGAGTAGTTTAGGCATGACAGCTTATTTAGAAGCTTCGTAGCTATTAAGGGTGTACTCACACTAGGTCTGTGATCCGAAGCACGGTTCGTTTGACTAGTGTGATGGCTCTGAACAGTGCCTGGGCCCCCTTGAAGAGGTGGGCCAGGGCACGATTCGCTTGGACTCGGGCTCGGTTCGCTTCTAGTGTGAGCCTCGTGTGATTGGTTCATTTTGTAGGTACTCAACATGACGTCAGTGATGCAACGCTCATGTTAAACTATCATGAACTCCATCGTGTTGTGCGAGCCGCTTCTCTTCCGAAAAAAAGTCGCATTGCGATGACGTGAGCATGCTCGGGTGCGGATTGATAAAGGCAGTGTGAGTGCAGGCCAGCGGGGGAGTGGGGAGGGGGGATAACCGGGCCCCAGCATGGAATGAGCAAACCGGGCCTAGTGTGAGTACACTCTAAATAAAAAAAGATTGCATCATGATCTGTATCGATACTGGCTAAAACTCAAGGTTTCAACATCGGTATCGGTAAAGGAAGCAGTATCGTGCCATCACTGCAACCTCCTAACCGGCTCCACGTAATTTAAGTACAGCATGTTAACGAAGACTAAGCCATAGCACCGTTGACTCAGGGCGTCAGGGTGACCTTCTGAATCCACTTTAGGAACCTGCTGACACGGGTGTATACCCCAGGATAGCTGGGGTCGCCGCAGCCGTGACCCCAGGAAATGACCCCCGTTAACGTCCAGCGCCCACCCTCGTCCTGGCACACCAGTGGGCCCCCACTGTCTCCCTGGCAACTGTCCACACGCCGATGGTTTGACAGGCTGCCAGCACACAGCATGCGGCCGGTGAAGCGACTGCCGTAGCGTTTCTTACACTTCCAGGAAGGCAGGAGTGGCAACCAAGCCTGCAGCAGGGTCCGAGAGTACTCCGAGTCTGGAAGATACACAGAGATTGAGGATAAGCTGGACCATCGTTCTGTTGACTACACATACATTGTACTTACAATCATTGTTACTTTGATCTTGTGCAGCCACCATATGGACGGATGTGTTATTAGTGAACTGTCGCCCACCTGTTGCTATGCAGGATCACTCAGTCGCTCTCAAACACATTTATTATTGGAAAGCCACAGAGTGGCCACTGACCAGATATTATTTAGAGCATAGGACCATTCTTAGCGCAGCAGTGGAACCAGGATGGTAGTGGCATGCTGGTGTGTGTTGCGCTGGTGTGAGTGTATCAGACACAGCGGTGTTGCTTAGGGTTTTGACACCTAAATGTCACTGCTGGGTCTAAGCAAAAATAACCAGCCAATAACAGTTATGCATTAAAAACAGTTATAGTGCAAAAGCCTGAGCTGATTGTTTAAAAGCCTCTATCTGAGCGTGTGTGTTCACCAGTAAGATCACCTGATCTGATTAGAACAGATGTAAATAATCATACATACAATACAAAGTAACATGAATATGTTATTGTGAGAGAAGTGGATCAGATCTTGAGCTCCAGTTTGAAGAACAAAGTGTAGTTCCAGATTTCTCCTGACGCCCCAGACATTGTATGAATGTGTTCAGTTCCTTCAGCAGCAATCTTGATTTAGCTTAATGAAGTACTGAGCAGTCAAAGCAGGTATTAGATGAGAACTGTAAATAATACTGGGTTGTTTCCACAAGGAGAAGCTTGCAAAGGGTTAAATAAACACACTGACGTACGTAAAAGCACTACTTACTGTATTAATATTGTTTATATATTTAAAAAAGTGTTTTGCTGAATAAATAAAAGCTTCCTGTCTGGAAAAATAGCTTTTTAAATATAATAATGTCCCTTCAACGTGCCTAAACCGTGTGCACAGTATTGTATCTACAAGATCTACCTACAAGTATTTCTAATTAAGTGGTCAACGAGTGCACATATTAAAAAAACAATTAATCAATGGGCCTCATTCACCAACCATTCTAAAGAATATTTTCCTGAAATCCACTTGCTCACTTTTTTAAAGAAGATTGTAACATCTACCAATGTTTTTTTTTTTTTTTTTGGGTGGGTGTGTGTGTTTGGGGGGGGTTGAATCTGCTCTTTTTATGAGCTTTCTCAAGAATAAATTTAGGAAAGCACTTGGATGAGACTCATTGTTGTTTGTGAACATTAACAAATATACCTGCAACTCATTCTAAAAAAATGCCCTGAACAGGTGAAGCAGTCCAGCTTGGACAGAAAAGATGTATCTATGAAAGGCCCAGTTATTTATGAGCAAGGATGTGTTGAGACTCGTCACTTTGCCAGAAACATATGAGAAAATTCCATCAGCTCAAAAATAACATTCCTCAGTCACGAACTGCAAAGACTGTAGGTACTTCACCCTCTATGATGCATAATATTAGCAACAGTTCTCTGTACTGAAGAAGACATAGATGATCTAGACTGTTACCAGCATGAAGTTTAAAAGCTGGGGTCTGTCATGGTATGAGGGGAGGAGCAGTGGGTATCTTTGAAAGTACTATTAACACTAGCAACATATTCTGCCTTCTAGACTACGTCTTTTTCAGCACAACAAGGTTACATCTTGCATGTGTTATTAAAAAGGTGGCTGTATAATCAGAGACTACAAATGTGAGATCAACCTGCCTGCAGTCCAGCCTTCAGACCTGCCTGTTTTCCTGTCACAACCTGTGACTGTTTCAGCCTCTTTGCTTTAGCCATGTGCTTTTGTTTTGATGCCATCTATGTGTGACATCCATTCCTTCTTCCTTTCCCCTTACGGCTGCATAAATGTACTCCTGCCTACGCCCTATCAAGTTTCCCCTTTGTGTATTCCTATTTAATAGCTATGTAGTGTGTTCTGGTGTTGCTCTCAGTGTTTATTTCAGTCAACTTCTGTTAATAAGACCATCTTTTAATTACGCCCAGCCTCATTACTCACTTATCGTGATACTCCTATTGAAAATGTGCATATTACAGTAATGAGGGCTTTTAGTTGCACAGGGTGATGTAACACAGTGGTAAACACTTGTGTGTCTGATACACTCAGCAATATTGTGACACTTGATGGATGACCTCGTATAGGGCAAATAACAAACTGTGCAGCCAGAGATTGGCTGCAGCCACTAATCGTATACCTTTATAGAATGTGCAGGGAGTAACATACAAGACATCTTGATATGCTTCTCACACACCCAGATTAATGATCTGTAAAGTTCTTGGAATAGGCATTATTGAATGAGTGTATATATATATATATATATATATATATATATATATATGATAAAACATAAAATATTGTAATAATAATATTTTAATAATATTTTTTGTACCATTTTCATTCAAACAGTAATTACTGATCATTGCTTAGTGTTTTTATTAGCATTTCACATCTGAACTCCTTTTGGAATTAAGATCTCATAAATGCAGGTGTGAATTAACTCTTTGATGCCCTCCTAATGCACAACATGAATAAAACTTGACCCGTATAAATTTTCTATATTATAGCATGTATTGCTGAGTATCTCTGAGTAAAATCAGTTTATTTCATTATTTAAAGTTCCAGATATTCAATAAAAATCTTGTTTTTGACTGCAAATGTTTACAAATGTCAACAGTTCTTATCAAATTCCATAGAGAGCATAGAGAAGAGTTAATTCTGACCCATGTCTGTTAAAAAGGGCAGTGATACAAAAATGATCTTTATTAAAAAAGTAAAGAAAATAAAACTTAAATAAGGATTTGTGATGGTCAAAAACAAGTAAATTGAGGAATTAATGGAACCTTGAATGATAAAATGAATTTATTGCAAAGTTATAGAGAATAAAATCTCAGTCGGCTCACTTTTGCCCCAAGTTGTGCATCAAAGGGTTAAAAACACAAGGTCAGGCATGTAAACGAATAAGGCCAGCGCTCCTGTACCTGTAACTCCCCAGCCAGTGATGACACAAGCGGCAGGTCTCTTGGCCCTCCTGTCACTCGGAGCAGGCAGGCAGGCAGCATTGGTGTGAGGGTTAAAAGACACACAGTTTCCATCTGTTCCCTTCAGCCTCAGCAAGGCGATGTCGTACTCCCAGCCCTGGCTGTGGTACTTCCTGTGGATGACGATGCGCTCAGGGGAGAGCGTGCGCTCAAAGTCGTCCCTCTCCTCCGTGTGGTAGTCCCCCAACCGCAGAACGTAACGTGAGGGATCAGTGCCAAACCTGAGACACAGAGACAGAGAGTAAAGCTGGTGTAGTTTCCAATCCCAAACAAAGTTCATTTCATTTCCAGGAATTGCCTTGCTTCCTGTTTCCAACCCCAGCTAGGCACGCAAGTGTGTCTCCCGCTCTAACACACCTACTTTGATGATTGGTTAGGGAATTAGTGCTGAGAATACACAGGACAGGGCTTCTCCAGAGCCAGATTTGGGTAAAACGATGCAGATGGATTAAATGAGGCTGAGATATTTCCATGCAGAACCACTAGATGTCACCCTCTCACCTCTTAAAGCAATGCGCAGCAGTGACAACCCAGCAGGAGTTGATGAGAGTAGCTCCACACAGCGGATGGCTCCTTTTGGACTGAGACCTCAGCCATAGAGACACCTGCCACGGCCAGTCCCCTCTACACAACAAGCACACACACTTCTGAAGCAGTCTGATCAAGAATAACTCTTAGATGCACTTCTGCAACACGTCACACACACACTATGAGCTTTGCTTGGTTAATAACTTTGTTCTGTACAGTCATTAACCTATATACACAGTTTAGCTGCAGGTTTCAGGGATCTGATTTAACACCATACACTAATAAAGAAGCAGTAAATCTTGTTAAGTTGTGTATCTTCTCCAGTAAGAACACCAGATATTATTAGAACAGACGTAAATAATCATACATACAATACAAAGTAACATGGATATCTTATTGTGAGAGAAGTAGATCAGATCTTGAGCTCCAGTTTGAAGAACAGTGTAGTTCCAGATTTCTCCTGGACGCCCCAGACATTGTATGAATGTGTTCAGTTCCTTCAGCAGTAATCTTGATTTAGTTTAATGAAGTACTGAGCAGTCAAAGCAGGTATTAGATGAGAACTGTAAATAATACTGGGTTGTTTAGGAGAAGCTTGAAAGGGTTAAATAAAAACACTGATGTATGTAAAAGCACTACTTACTGTATTAATACTGTTTATATATTTAGGAAATAATGTCAGGAAAAATAGCTGTCCAATGAAAAACAGGTGTCTCCAAAATGGCAACTTTACAGGAGAGGCCAAAAACTGTCTTCACTTTCTATGGAAGTTAATGGAATATCCAATATATATAAATATATAAAATAAAGGTGATGTGATCATAATATAGCATACCAACAGTGTATATAATAAAAAAGTGGTCTGTACTTTGTTTTGGAACATATGTGTATAAGACATAAACAATCAAATCGGAATCACTTTGGTCTGATCAGATAACTACTAAAAACTCTCAAACAGATATTTAATGATTTAATTTTATATTGTATTGTATTTATTGTACTTCAGAAGAGCTGACTGTTTACACAATGCATTGCTGCTGCACTGAAATATGTGCAAGGCATTAATTCTACTGCATTTGTAAGCCCACAGAAATAAATCTCTATTTCTCCTTGATGCTAATCCAGATTTCATCAGTAAATTTTAAGTTTTATAAATAAGTTTTATATGAATGGGCTTCATCAGATATGTGCATGAAAGACATTTTATACCAACATCGGTGCATCTCTGGTATGACTCACCCAGACTTCCGTATACAGTAATATTTACACAGATTTTAATTGCAATACTGTCGATGACTAGGTTTACTAACAACTATTTCTTTACTATCCTACATACCAGACCGATGTACACTTGTGCAACAGGGGTCACTTACCTTAGTGACTTGTCACCTCCGATGATCCTCCTCCTGCGTCGCTGTGTGTTGGGCCTAAGGCCACATGATGGCATTGCCATGGCGCTGTCGTCTGCCGGCTGTGAGACATAATCGCAGATGACCCCTGCATCCTCACTGTGTCTGCAGTCATGTGTGCCTGGCCCATCAGCCGGACACTCGCCCAGAGACAACTCCGTACCCACACACCTCACGTTATCCAGGTGGATCGGTCCCTGGCCCTCCCCAAAATAGGCCATGGAGCGAGCCTTAGATACCCCACTGAGAGAGAGCAACAACAGAACAGGTTCATAGAACTAGGAATGTAGGTAAATTCCTTATACCATAACAAATTACCCAAGCAGTCCAGATCGCAAGAAATGTGTAATGCTTCGTTATTAAACTGTTTCTAGTGTTTCTTCTTATTTCCCACCTACCTGCAAGCTTGGCGCACATTCCCACAATGCAAGTGAATACTTACCACTCCAGACTGCTTCAGTCTAGCTTGTAAAGGTAAACTAAGTCTAACTTGTTCTACCTGACTTTCAGGATCAGACTCTGGCTCAAACTGATACCTCAAGATTGACACCACTGTAAGTTTAGCCACAGCGGTGTGGGTGCATAAGCAGGTTGATGGTTGACCAATC
This sequence comes from Megaleporinus macrocephalus, assembly GCA_021613375.1. NCBI lineage: Eukaryota > Metazoa > Chordata > Actinopteri > Characiformes > Anostomidae > Megaleporinus > Megaleporinus macrocephalus. The sequence continues at coordinate 9,490,617 of CM038706.1, forward strand.
GGAACACAGCTGACCAAAATGAGCATACTGAACTTAAAGACACAAGAGCTCTCAATAATAATGTTGTATTTTGGGAAAACGTATGTAAATCTACTCCAGGAGACCCAAAAAATTAAATGATGGACACTGATAATGAGCATAATAGGCCCCCTTTAACTGCAACGACAGTAATTTGAACAGTAAGTCGCACAAAGCAAAGATATGGATAAAGATATACTGGACAGGGTCTTGTATTTATTCTCTTCTCTGTAGGTGTTCCAGTCTTGCTAGGTATTACACTTATACTGTATGTAGTGTATTTATTCTCTTCTCTGTAGGTGTTCCAGTCTTGCTAGGTATTACACTTATACTGTATGTAGTGTATTTATTCTCTTCTCTGTAGGTGTTCCAGTCTTGCTAGGTATTACACTTATACTGTATGTAGTGTATTTATTCTCTTCTCTGTAGGTGTTCCAGTCTTGCTAGGTATTACACTTATACTGTATGTAGTCTTGTATTTATTCTCTTCTCTGTAGGTGTTCTAGTCTTGTTAGGTATTACACTTATACTGTATGTAGTGTATTTATTCTCTTCTCTGTAGGTGTTCTAGTCTTGCTAGGTATTACACTTATACTGTATGTAGTGTATTTATTCTCTTCTCTGTAGGTGTTCCAGTCTTGCTAGGTATTACACTAATACTGTATGTAGTGTATTTATTCTCTTCTCTGTAGGTGTTCCAGTCTTGCTAGGTATTACACTTATACTGTATGTAGTGTATTTATTCTCTTCTCTGTAGGTGTTCCAGTATTGCTAGGTATTACACTAATACTGTATGTAGTCTTGTATTTATTCTCTTCTCTGTAGGTGTTCTAGTCTTGCTAGGTATTACACTTATACTGTATGTAGTGTATTTATTCTCTTCTCTGTAGGTGTTCCAGTCTTGGTAGGTATTACACTTATACTGTATGTAGTCTTGTATTTATTCTCTTCTCTGTAGGTGTTCCAGTCTTGTTAGGTATTACACTTATACTGTATGTAGTGTATTTATTCTCTTCTCTGTAGGTGTTCCAGTCTTGTTAGGTATTACACTTATACTGTATGTAGTGTATTTATTCTCTTCTCTGTAGGTGTTCCAGTCTTGCTAGGTATTACACTAATACTGTATGTAGTGTATTTATTCTCTTCTCTGTAGGTGTTCCAGTCTTGCTAGGTATTACACTTATACTGTATGTAGTCTTGTATTTATTCTCTTCTCTGTAGGTGTTCCAGTCTTGTTAGGTATTACACTTATACTGTATGTAGTGTATTTATTCTCTTCTCTGTAGGTGTTCCAGTCTTGTTAGGTATTACACTTATACTGTATGTAGTCTTGTATTTATTCTCTTCTCTGTAGGTGTTCCAGTCTTGTTAGGTATTACACCTATACTGTATGTAGTGTATTTATTCTCTTCTCTGTAGGTGTTCCAGTATTGCTAGGTATTAAACTTATACTGTATGTAGTCTTGTATTTATTCTCTTCTCTGTAGGTGTTCCAGTCTTGTTAGGTATTACACTTATACTGTATGTAGTGTATTTATTCTCTTCTCTGTAGGTGTTCCAGTCTTGTTAGGTATTACACTTATACTGTATGTGGTCTTGTATTTATTCTCTTCTCTGTAGGTGTTCCAGTCTTGCTAGGTATTACACTTATACTGTATGTAGTGTATTTATTCTCTTCTCTGTAGGTGTTCCAGTCTTGTTAGGTATTACACCTATACTGTATGTAGTGTATTTATTCTCTTCTCTGTAGGTGTTCCAGTATTGCTAGGTATTAAACTTATACTGTATGTAGTCTTGTATTTATTCTCTTCTCTGTAGGTGTTCCAGTCTTGCTAGGTATTACACTAATACTGTATGTAGTGTATTTATTCTCTTCTCTGTAGGTGTTCCAGTCTTGTTAGGTATTACACTTATACTGTATGTAGTCTTGTATTTATTCTCTTCTCTGTAGGTGTTCCAGTCTTGTTAGGTATTACACTAATACTGTATGTAGTGTATTTATTCTCTTCTCTGTAGGTGTTCCAGTCTTGCTAGGTATTACACTTATACTGTATGTAGTCTTGTATTTATTCTCTTCTCTGTAGGTGTTCCAGTCTTGCTAGGTATTACACCTATACTGTATGTAGTGTATTTATTCTCTTCTCTGTAGGTGTTCCAGTATTAGAAGTGTAGAACGTAGGACTACGATTAGAACGTAGAACGTAGAACGTAGAACGTATTGCTAGGTATTAAACTTATACTGTATGTAGTCTTGTATTTATTCTCTTCTCTGTAGGTGTTCCAGTCTTGCTAGGTATTACACTTATACTGTATGTAGTGTATTTATTCTCTTCTCTGTAGGTGTTCCAGTCTTGTTAGGTATTACACTTATACTGTATGTGGTCTTGTATTTATTCTCTTCTCTGTAGGTGTTCCAGTCTTGTTAGGTATTACACCTATACTGTATGTAGTGTATTTATTCTCTTCTCTGTAGGTGTTCCAGTATTGCTAGGTATTAAACTTATACTGTATGTAGTCTTGTATTTATTCTCTTCTCTGTAGGTGTTCCAGTCTTGCTAGGTATTACACTAATACTGTATGTAGTGTATTTATTCTCTTCTCTGTAGGTGTTCCAGTCTTGTTAGGTATTACACTTATACTGTATGTAGTCTTGTATTTATTCTCTTCTCTGTAGGTGTTCCAGTCTTGTTAGGTATTACACTAATACTGTATGTAGTGTATTTATTCTCTTCTCTGTAGGTGTTCCAGTCTTGCTAGGTATTACACTTATACTGTATGTAGTCTTGTATTTATTCTCTTCTCTGTAGGTGTTGCTCTGTGTCTAACCCTATATGTTGTTGTCTTCCTTCTAGGTATCAGCACTGGCACTTGTTTATGGAAGAGTTCAAGAGTAGTTTGGAGTTAAACCTGTTTGTACTAGATAGAGATACTCACACTCTGACTGAACACTAAGCACATTTGTAAGTCTCTCTGGATAAGAGCGTTTGCTAAATGCCGTAAATGTAAATTTGGAGGTCATTTCTGTGCTCAGACATGAACCATTTCCTCAAACCATAATTCCCTAATAATAATAATAATCTCACTATATGTGCTCCTAGCTTGACTAAGGGCATAAGTAAAGTGGATTTTGCACCTAATATTAACAATCTGATTGGACGCTGCTCACTTAAATTCAGTTTCATGTATACATCATACAGTTTCATGTATACATCATTCAAAACACATCATACCATACATCACTTGCTTTCTCCTGCACTATGAATGTGGATGTGATACTCACATAAAGCCCAGCTGTCTGCAGATTACTCCAGCACTGATGTCATTCCAGCCATCATCACACACGCTGCCCCACTGGCCATTAATGAACACTTCTACTCTGCCTTCTTTACGACTCTCTCCAGATACCAGTCGCACCAGAGGACCTGCACACACGGCAGAGGAAATATGCAGCATGTGGCTCGAGATGGTCATCTGTCAGCAGTTAGGTAGACACAAACAGTCGCACGTGTTACCTGAGACTGGAGGAACTGCAGGAATGTCATTGGTGTCGACGGCTCTCTCACAGCGTACGCCCACGTCCTCGCCGTGGGAGCAGTCATGACGCCCCCACTCTGCATGCTCACACTCCAGCAGGGAGCTCTCGCCCCCCTCGCACTTCACTTCATCCAGCAGGATCTGCCCGGTGCCCTCTCCATACGCACCATCTGGAGCTACCTCAGCTCGCCCTCTGCTGGACAAACGACTGCATTATTATTATTATTATTATTATTATTACTCTTCTTATCTTAATGCGGAGCAGGTGGTGGGTATTACTATTTCAGCAATATGTAAGATAGATCTGGTAGGGATCTTTTATTCAGTGACCTTCAGACAAAGCAGTCTATTACTAGTATGTAGGCTTATTATTTAGTTATGAACTGTAAGACTTATTCAGTACTCAATTATTTAGTAACCTACCATGAAACTAATGGATAGTATATGTTATTCACAGTAAGGAATTGAGGTGTTGTTTGGGGTCATATACAGGTATAGGTTCAAATAATGTAGAAAAATCAACATTTAAAATATTCTTGTTTTCGTTTTTTGGGTTTTGTTGGATGGGGAGGACTTTACAGATATGCTGTGGTTCCTGCGAGCTCCCTTGAATGATGAACAATGACAAACACAGTAATTAAACTCTAGCAAACTCTCCTGAACACATACATTAGCTGTGTTGGACGAGGTTGCTGACCTCCGCTTTAGGATCTGAAGCAGGCCAGGAGACTTCATGCCCACCTGAATCCAAGTTGCCGACACACTACTCGGGCATGATGCTCAGTCCAGTTGTCGTCACACACTGTGCCCCACTCTCCAGAGTGATAGACTTCCAGGCGCCCCTCCCAGGGTCCATCCGCTCCCACCAGACGCAGCACACCATCTATACACACAGTTTAACCCCACTGGCTTTATTACCCTGTTTTAAATCATAATCCATGTGTTTATGTACCTAGCATAGCGGTTTCTAGTCCTGCTCCTCAGCAGCAACTGCCCTGCAAAGTCTGTTTTGTGTTTATTGCCCTATTATGTCCTTTTCAGCTCATAAAGAATTTGGATCTGGTGTGTCAGAACAGGGATACTGGCAAACTGGGCAGGACAGCCGGTCCCAAAGGCTGAGACTGGAAAGCTGGTCTAGTATATCATTCCTGTAATGACAAAACTTCATACATTCCCACATATTTGATAGGGTTATGTGACAATATTGTATTATTTCTTTGTTCATGAGTATTTTGGAACATTTCCATTGAAAAGTAATGCATAATATTTTTATATGATGTAAAGACTGGCAGGCATTTTCAATTGATACAAAACAAAGTATTAATGAAACAATTTCAGCTATTTTTTTTGGACATGATGATCTTTCCCAAACGTTATTGCAAGATATAGACACACTGCGAATCCCAACAACTGTGCATGATATGGTGGGCCAGCCAAACTGTAAGCTTTAAATAAACAGCACCAAAAATCTATGAGTGAGAGAAGAAAATCAAGTTCCACTCTTGCGACTTTCAAAGCATACAACAACAGCACAAGTGGAAAAAGAGGTGTTCTGAGAAATGAATAGGAAATTCAACATAAATCTAAGTTGCGTTTGTGCTGATTACCTGTGTACGGGTTGCAGGACACGCCAGCGTCCTCCATGTGGTCACAGTTGTGCTGACCCCAAGGCATGTGAGGACACTCCTCCAGCGAAAGCTCATTTCCTGTGCACTGTACCCCATCCAGTAGGATGGGCCCAGAGCCCTGGCCAAAATGGGACCACGACCATGCCTTCGGTACCCCCCTGAACACATGAGATACACATACACATCATCTTCTTTTCTTTGTTTGGCTACTGAATGTAAATGTAAAGTCAAACTAACCCATCTATCAAATACTATTAACAACACAGGGGAAGAAAAAGACTGGAGATCTCTCTCTCTCTCTCTCTCTCTCTCTCTCTCTCTCTCTCTCTCTCTCTCTCTCTCTCTCTCCTCTCTCTCTCTCTCTCTCTCTCTCTCTCTCTCTCTCTCTCTCTCTCTCTCTCTCTCTCTCTCATCTCTCTCTCTCTCTCTCTCTCCTCTCTCTCTCTCTCTCTCTCTCTGCACGTTCATTTAACATAACACACGTCCAAACCCATCAATTATTCATGTGCTCCTCCACTTCATCTATATTAATAAAGTTCACTCAGCATAAGTGTGTGTGCTCTTGTTCTTATCTCTCTTGTCGTATATCATACGACTGTTATTTCATTTCATCAAAATTATTCACGCCCGTCACCTCACCGTCCTCCGCAACCTTGCTGTTCGCTTATTATTCAGTGACCGCAACATAACAAACAAAGTAAAATGTCTGCGTTACTATGAAGGTACAGGAACGAGAAATTGAAGTCTGGACCTTCGGTGGACCTGTGAAGATTAAAGTGTGAGTCTTGAAAATTGAATCTAAGATTTCAATGTTATGTTTAAATTATTTATAAATGCTACCACCAAACAGGTTTGAGCCAGCGACAGCGGGGAGCAGAGAAGAGCACTGCAGGAGTCCAAGAATGCCATACATAGATACATACACACCTCCTCACAGTCTAACTTTAATGCTGGTAATGTTGTGGTTAAGTCACCAGTAACCAGTGGCTGAAGGTGTCTATCCTCTTAGTGTTGTGCTTTTCTGTTGGTGACTTTACCCTCACCTCTTCCAGAGACTACTACTTACAGTGCTGTGTAAAATGAGACACTACCCCTCATTTATTCATTTCTATTCAAAACTACCTTTCCATTACCCTTCTAGCCATTCCAGTTATTAATGCATCTGTTTTAGGTGACATTTATAAAGAGATTATATATCATTTCCCAGCATAAGGAAGGAGAAAGTTACAAATCTGTAACCTGAGTTTCAAAAAGATATGCACACATTGTGAATCCCAACAGATGAGCAAGATGTGGTGGACCAACAAAACTGTAACCATCAGATAAACAGAATTTATGACCATCATCTTTATGAGAGAGGAGAAAATCAAGCTCTACTTTCGCTTTAGATCTGGTGTCACTGTGGGAAGCTAACTCATGGGTCTTGAAAGGATGTGTAGCTGTTCAAGAAGCTCTTACTGAGAGAAGAGAAAGTGCTAGTGCAGCGTCCAGACCTCAACATCACTGAACAAGTGATACATTTTGTTGTTAAGGCATCTAGAAAAAACAGGAATCTCTAAACTGACAACCTTCCAGACGAGAAGCCAAAAAACGCTCTTGATTTTCAATGTAAGTTAACGGAAATGTGTTTGGTTTACAGCAGCTTTGGAGCAATTTCATTGGTCCAATCATCATGAAAGTTTAATACAATGCAAAGGAACTGTAGAGATCAAACAATGCAGAAAACTGAACATCTCTAAAAATGAAGATACTTCTGTTTTCATTGGACAGTCGCGATATGCTACTATGAATTTTCCACAGCACTTTATACGTCTGTGACAGTGACGGTTCACAGAGAGCACGCACCAAAGTTAATTACTCAACAGCTACCTGAGGAGTTGAACAGCTGATCTGTTACACCTGCTGAATAGCGAATTCAAGCCAACAGGAATGATGAGTTATTGATCATTTTATATTAGTAATAAATTCCCAGTGTCTCTTACCCGAGACCCAGCTGTCTGCAGACTACCTCGGCATCAATATCATCCCACTGGTCGTCACAGATAGTGCCCCATTTGCCATTATGATACACTTCCACTCGGCCCTCAAATTCTTCCAGACCTCCCACCAGCCTCAAGGGGGTGCCATTGCCTAAGAGAGAGAAAGAAAGTAGACACTTTAAATTAATAAAGATCACAGCAGAACACGATTGACTTATTGTGTATTACACCAATTTAGACACCTATTTAGATTTATATAGGTATTGCTATACATCAGTGTGACCCGCAGGCCAAAGTTAGCAATGAGGATGTTTGATTTGGTAACCTCACTCGATCACCTGATGAGAGGACAAATACACGCACCGGACAGTTTATTAGGAACACTTCTACACTCATTCAATCAGCTCTACTACACTACCATATAGAAGCACTTCTGCAGTTCTACAATTACAGACTGTAGTCCATCTGATGTATACTCTGTTAATAACATTAGGCTTTAATGTAATGCAAACTCTACTTGAACCCTATTGATCTGCTTTATTTGTAGAGTATTTTGACCACAAACATTGTATGTAGGTCAAAACATTTAGGTCCCCAGTATAGAGCCTCATCCTTTTGAAGCCTGCCTTCTATCTATGTAACAGACATATATGTCATCGATACATATGCCAGCATACAAGACCTACAAGACCTACTCTGCAGCATGTTCTATATTAAGTCCTTTAAACAGTCCTATATGTTTGCATACTGGTGAGCAAATGATAACTCTCTGGAAGGGCCTCAGACTTCTCTGGTTTCTTTCTGCCTCCTAATGTTTCTGGGAAACATTCCTAGCCCCCTCTAAATATACCTGCCTGTGATCTAACTGCCCCTCTACAAACACACGCAAAGACGTGAGCTCACACAGTGTTTCTGCCACTGAGTTCCCTGATCAGATCTGCTGGTGTGAGGAATCAAATCAAATCAAATCAAATCAAATAGAAGTTTATCACATACATAGTCATACATGATACAACTGGCAGCTTTGAAATGCTCTGACAGCTGCCGGCTTAAATGAAAAAGCAAGGTTATATCTATTATATATTCTAAAGTAATATAAGTTTGGGATCACAGTGAAATGTTCTTGTTTTTAATGGAGTATCTTCTTCCTTAACACAACAATGGACTGACGGGTCTCTAAAGAAAGTTGTTTCTTTCTGGTCATTTTGAGTCGGTCAGCAAGCCATCAACTGCTGATCTTCAGATACTAAACTAACCTAGAATGTTGTTCTACCTTTTATACTCACTTATTAGTAGAATGTTTTTCAGCTGTGCATCACAATTGAGCAAGAGTGTCCTAACAACCAGTTAGTCCAATAACATCCTTAACTTGGATTGGTGGCCGTACCATGAGATTTAGACAGAGGACTGAGAATTACAGATAATAGGACTATATGCAAAATAAGCCTCTATACAAAAATAGACTTTAATACAAACATTTTTATTCTTTAAAAATCATCTGATACACTTACATTAATTGTGAAATGGACAATATTGTTTGTGAATTACATGAAATAAAATTCTAAAGTGATCCTAAACTTTTGAGCGGTTGTGTATATATATATATATATATATATATAAAACCTAAGATTAATCTATTAATTCATTGATTGATTAATTAACAGAAGTGTGCAGTGTGGGGATGAACGTTGGTATATGTGTGTGTATAATAATGTAATAATGTAATACTGCAGCCGAGGTTTCGTTCGAACCTGAGATGCTTTAATCCCTACCCTACCAAACAGAAGCCTAAACGCCACCCACAGATCTACGGAATAAGATCTAGTTATTAAAAGATATTAACACTGTGCCAATACATGGCATAAAAAATGCCTCAGAAATACAGTATACATTACAGTATACAAATACAGTATACAGTTCACAAGGTCTTCAGTGCCATTTACATGCTTCTTCTATTGTATAGTTACGCACTGCTGTTGCCGTTCTTACTGAAATATTGTTTATAGACGAGGCTGTCAGTGTGCATTATTAAAAACAATCAATACATAGAAAGTCTCACCTTCTGGTACCGCACACACCACTCCAGCTTCGTTTCCATGGTTACAATCGCCAGAGACAAACTTCCTGTTTCGGCACTCTAGTAGTGAGTTTTCATTGCCGCTGCAGCCGAGGCGCTCGTAATGGAAGAGTCCGGAACCAGGTCCGAAGTAGGAGTGCTGGAGGGCCGTGCCGATTTCTCTGCACAACAAGTTATTAGATGAGTTATTACACACGTTATTAGATGTAATTTTCTACTGTGAACTGTCATGAAATCCTTCTTGTGGCTCCGCCTCCTGTTTCTGATCAGAGATGGCTGCACCAGCTCTTTATCATTGTTAGTAGACTCACCCGTGTCTTGTTGAGCTGTGTATGTACAGTACTTAGTGTTTAAAAATCCAAGCAACACTGATTTGCCTGATAAACTGCTATCACACTGCTATCATGAGAGTGCTACTGTGGTGGGAATTGTCCAGCTCCCAAATAACAGTCAGTGATGGTTCTACAAAGGTCTCTCACTGTTAATGAAAGGGGTCTGACAAACTGTGCAGGTTACAATTGATCATACATGTGCATCTTTAAAATGACCAATCAGTATCAGTATGTACAAGGTAGATATTAAGGGTGTAAGAAAATACTGATTTTATATTTAGTGATATAGTATCAAAACTCAAAAACACAGAATCCATTATTAATGAACAGTTTAAATGAAAAGATTACAGCCAGTGAATCATTGTGTGTTGTGTTTAAATCTCTGACCACTAGATGGAAGTGTTGTAATCCATTTTCAGCTCCACTCCAACATTAACAAGCAGCACAAAAGCGCAACATACTGTAAACATTGGCAAACCTGCTCATATAGTGACATGCCTTTATGCTAGGATTTAAAAAAACGCAATATACCACTATCACAATACGTATCGTATCGCCAGGCTCTTGCCAATACACAGCCCATACAGATAGTAGACACAGACTAAAGGTTCTACAATTCTGAGATCCTCCAGCTGTGGTGTCCTATTTAGTCAATTTAATCTGACTGAAGTCTCGTTCTGTCTGTTTTTTGGATTTCTGAGTTATGGTTGTCTTCGATTACCCCATACACCTTTTCTCTGATCCCTGCTATAGACAGGGTGTTATGTGATTATAAAAAAAAATACCCCAAAAATGAAGACAACTCACTCTTACATCCTCCCTTAGGTCTCCTCTTGTTGCATACACATAGCATAGAACATATTTATGTATGTTAAAGGTGCCATAAAACAGAAAACTGTACTTACATTACAGTACATTTCCTTCAACGCATACACATCCTGCATATCGTCGATGTTCAAAGAAAACCATGTGTCTACAATTTTATAAATTTTTAGTTTTCAGCATTATACGGCAGCTATTCATGGCGATTGGACCAATAGAAATGCTCCAAAATAACATTGAAATAATTCTCGTTCCATTGACTCACATTAAAAGTACAGTACATTTTTGGCCTCTCCTCTAAAGTTACTATTTTGGAGAGTCTTGTTTTTCTTTGTACTTGGACAGCGAAGACATACAAAAGAGGTGAGACAAATTGGCTGATTCTAAAAATCCGTAACAGTTTTGACTTTGAATTCACGTATACCAGCTCACGATCCAGCCCAGCAGGCAATGAAGCAACAGCAGTGGAAAACTGTACGTGTAGACCTGTACCTGTACCTTTCCAGGCTATTAAGGAAAAGTCGGCACTTTCATATCATTTCCAAAGAACCAAACTGTCAGCAGGCAAGGTTGACGCTCACCTTTAAAGGAGGCTGAAGTTGGCCTCCTATTGGACACCCTCTTAGTCAACTGTTCTGTTCCACCTTAAATGCTACAGTTTTCACATGCAGCAGAACTCTGTCATCATTTAAGGTGGAACAGAAACTTTTGTGCCCACATTTTTAACAAGATCCCAGAAATTTCTAATTCCAGAAAGTTAGTTAGTTTATTCTGGCCAGTTTCTCAAGCCTTGGACAATATTTAGACTTCAAAAGTAGAGGAGGAGAACCTTTTTAGCATCTCAAGCTGTAAGCAGCAGCCATGCTGTGTGATTTTATCCACCTTTTGACAGCTGAGGCAGAAACTGAAGCTGAAAGTCTCTGAGTAACAGCTTTCATTGACTTTGTGTTGCTATTGATGTTTATGTTGTTCTTCTGTCTGTTTCAACATGTTGCTTCTGTGTGATCGTTGTGGAGTCTCGCTGTAAACCAGTCAATCACAGCAGAGCTCATCTACTTTGGGCTCAAAAGGCAAAACAGCTCGTTTCACTCTAGGGCTGTGAATGGGCATGCAGTCAATTACCTTCTATGTAGAGAAGAAAAAACTATTTAAAGAGCTGAAAAATGCATTCTATGGACCTTTAATTAACAGTTCAGTACTTTGTTACTTTGGACTGTTGCTTCTGTTGGTTTGTGTAACATGGCAGAACCAGACAGACGTGTGCAGAGATGGTATAAAGGAGTTTTACTGTTGAGCAGTGTTAAGGCAGAATAGCAGCAGAACAACCACAAGAGATACACAAGAGGACAAATACGAAAACGAGTAATCAAAAACATTTGTGGGTCTAAATCCAAAGCAAGGCCAAAAACAAAGTCTGAAGGGGCAAAGTCGAAAAGTCCAGAAAACAATACTTAAGCGGGAAGGCACGTCAAACGGAGCAAACAGGGCGAAGAATCAGGTCGAGACCACGAAAAACAGTTCAGTACTCAAAGAAGCCAAACAGAGAATAAACGCTTAGTACAAAACAAAATAACTGAATCAATACGCCGCACCGGGTGGTCTGAGCAGGGAGTTTAAATAGTCCTTGAGTCAAAACTGAACCTGATCTACATAGGTCAGCTGACCTCACGTCTGGGATCACCTGATCCACTGATGCATTCTGGGAATTAAGAGTTCTCAGGTTCAGACAGCGAGTCCGCAGCAGCGTTGACGTGAGACGTGAAAGTTTGTTTATCATCTACCAATCACACAGCGCACGGAAGGAAAGCTGTTGGTGTCTATAAACGTTGTAAAACAATGAACGATTGAGAAATATTATTATAAGAGTTAATATAACAGTGACAGAGGTTGTAAATAGTTCTTACATGCAATGCCCTGCAGCTAAGAAGCTTGTTTATACAGATGACTAGGGCTGGGTATCGCCACTGATTTCCTGGATCGATTCGATCCCGATTCACAAGGTCCCAAATTCAATTCCAATTCGATTCAATTCAATATCGATTCATTTACAGATATTTCAGTTACAATAATATGTTTTGTTTGAATATGAAGCGATTTTCAGAGAACTAATGTGGTAAATGTACAAGGAACACTCAACCTACCATTACTAAAAACATTAGTGTTTATATGTTTATATTCACCGTATTTAACCACGCCCACTTTCAAGCGTGTGTTTCTTCCGCCTTTCTGTTAGAACTTCAGCTCAGCTAACCAGAATGAATACAGTTGCATGGGAGGAGACCAGAGAGACAATAAGAATTTCGAATGGGACATCACTGTCTCATCCAAGGTTAATAACACAGTGGGTGGATTATATCTGTATCAGTACCTGCGCAGTGGGAAGGTGGGCGTGTTCTCCTACACACAGGCGGTGAGTTTATTTTCTGAATTTCTGAAAGCCGGTTAAACCCAAGTCAAGCCAGCTGCCCGAGCCGCTCTGCGTGGGTGTTAGTTACAGCCCAGATAGCTTAGCGCGGTGGACACTGATCAGAAAACAGTTACTTAACTCGCAAACACCCGAGGCGTCTGCTTCCTCTGAGCTTCATAAGCGAGACGTTTCTCTGGATAGGGATGCTCTGGTGCTGGTTCTCCTCCACAGAATGGTAAGAACAGACATACGGAGGTTTGGGGTGGTTGTTGAAATGCTAATTTTAAAGATCGATCTCAGGTATTCAATTGAAGATCAATTTAAATCGAAAAATCCATTTTTTAAACACAGATGACAGTTATATAGTTTCACGGCTCAGCAGATCCTGTTGGTTTATGGCAGGAACCCCCGAGGAAATCTGCCCCAAGCCCAGAACATAACGACCTGGCCATACAGTGTCATACAGGCCAATAGGAGCTGCAATCAGCTGTACTTAAATAGGGTGCAGTTGCCAGACGCATGGAGACCAATTTAGACTCTTTTCAGACCTTTCTTAGATCATGTCTGCACCTCAGTATCTTCAAGAATAAAGCATATACTCTGAACTGGTCTCCTTCCTCATTTCTGACAGCAAGAAAAGAAGATACAGCACAACGTTTTGTCATGCACACACAGATAAAGGCCTAGCACTGAATGTAAAAGGTCCTACCCCAGCCCAAGCTGCCGGCAGATGACACTTGCGTCCCGGTCGGTCAGGTGTGTGTCACACACTGCCCCCCACTGACTGTTCAGGTAAACTTCCAGACGACCACTCTTGTTCGACGGGCCTCCCATAAGCCTGGCTGCACCTGGACAGAGTCATTTAGACCTGAATATGTCAGTGATTTAATGAGTAGCTAGTATTCGCCTGATGACAGATGGACAAAAACAAGAAACACAGACCAAAAAAAATAAACTCTTTCATTATACCTGCATAATTAGGCAGCAGAGTGCTTTTAATTTTAGCTTAGAGCTACATGACATACAGCACCTTAAGGTTAGCAAGCAAATAAAGATGTGGCTTATATATGTATATATACAGACAAGCGCATACATAGACACACATTCATACTCTTCACTTGCGAGAAAGGTATTACTGTGAAAGGGAAAGGTAGACAGAGACAGACAGGGATAATCACAGCAAACACAGAGGAGGCAAACAGTTTTCATCACCAGCACTGCCCTGAGCAGCACATACAGGAAGGTGATGACAGATCAACACAAAGACAGGTAAACCGCTAATGGACACTCCATCCCAAAGGAGGCCAGGGGCACGTAACACATAGGAGTACACACACCGACAAAAAAGCCAGACAGATGGACTGAATCAAAGGCAGAGTCTGCTGCCAGATTGTGTACAATAAAAGGAGAGGACAGGCAAAGTCCTTGACCGGCAGACTGATTTCTCCAAAAAACTCTTCGTCATTCTCAGACACACACAAACCACAGCCACTCTGGGGTTAGATTCACATTGTTTTGCCGGAAAACACATTAGGCTGCCCAGTTAAGATTAAAAAGCAAAACGAAAACATCAGGGCATACCAGAATAACAGGTTACAAGTAATAAATTAAAACAGACTGGTGCCGGGGGCTGAGGTTAGGGAATGATTACTGGCTGAAGTTAGACTGGGTTCGATGGCTGAGGTTAGACTGGGTTCGACAGTCGGGTTTAGATTGGGATTGATAGCTTAGGTTAGACAGGGTCAAATGACTGAGGTTAGACTGGGTTTTATATATGTAATTATACTGTGTTTGATGACAGGTTAGATTGGGTTGGATGGCTGAAGTTAGATTGGGTTTGACGGTTGATGTTAGACTGAGTTTGACAGTTTACATTTAATTAGGTTTGATGGCTTGGTGTGTCACAGCTGAGGTTAAGCAGGATTTGAAATATTGGGCTTGAGGTTCAAAGTTAGGTAATGGTGTAAACTTAGCTGAGGGTTTGATAGTTGATGTTACACTGGGTTTAATCATGGAGGTTAAACTGTGTGTAATGGTTGAGATTAGACTAGATATGATGACTGAGATTACACTGGGTTTAATGGCAGAGGTTAGACTGGGTTAGATGGCTGAATTATGCTGAGTTTAATGGTTGAGGTTACACTGGGTTTAATGATTTAGGTTAGATTGGGTTTGATGGTTAAGGTTCAGCTGTGTGTAATGGCTGAGATTAGACTGGGTTTAATTCAAGATTGGGTTTGATTGGGTTTGATGGTAGAGGGTTGGATAGCGGAGGTTGGACTGGGTTTTATGGTAGAGGGTTGGATAGATGAAGTCAGACTGGCATTGATAGCTGAGGTTAGACTGGCATTGATAGCTGAGGTTAGACTGGGTGTGATATCTAAGGTTAGACTGGGTTTGATAGCTGAGGTTAGTCTGGGTTTGATAGCTGAAGTTAGACTGGGTTTGATAGCTGAGGTTAAACTGGGTCTGATAGCTGAGGTTAAAGTGGGTTTGATAGCTGAGGTTAGACTGGGTTTGATATCTGAGGTTAGACTGGGATTGACAGCTAAGGTTAGACTGGGTTTGATATCTGAGGTTAGACTGGGACTGACAGCTAAGGTTAGACTGGGTTTGATATCTGAGGTTAGACTGGGATTGATATCTGAGGTTAGACTGGGTTTTATATCTGAGGTTAGACTGGGATTGATAGCTGAGGTTAGGCTGGGTTTGATATCTGAGGTTAGACTGGGTTTGATATCTGAGGTTAGACTGGGATTGACAGCTAAGGTTAGACTGGGTTTGATATCTGAGGTTAGACTGGGACTGACAGCTAAGGTTAGACTGGGTTTGATATCTGAGGTTAGACTGGGATTGATATCTGAGGTTAGACTGGGTTTTATATCTGAGGTTAGACTGGGATTGATAGCTGAGGTTAGGCTGGGTTTGATATCTGAGGTTAGACTGGGTTTGATATCTGAGGTTAGACTGGGTTTGATAGCTGAGGTTAGACTGGGTTTGATAGCTGAGGTTAGTCTGGGTTTGATAGCTGAGGTTAGACTGGGTTTGATATCTGAGGTTAGACTGGGATTGATATCTGAGGTTAGACTGGGTTTTATATCTGAGGTTAGACTGGGATTGATAGCTGAGGTTAGGCTGGGTTTGATATCTGAGGTTAGACTGGGTTTGATATCTGAGGTTAGACTGGGTTTGATAGCTGAGGTTAGACTGGGTTTGACAGCTGTGGTTAGACTGGGTTTGATAGCTGAGGTTAGACTGGGTTTGACAGCTGTGGTTAGACTGCGTTTGATAGCTGTGGTCAGACTGGGACTGATATCTGAGGTAAGACTGGATTTGATAGCTGTGGTCAGACTGGGACTGATATCTGAGGTAAGACTGGATTTGATAGCTGTGGTCAGACTGGGACTGATATCTGAGGTAAGACTGGATTTGATAGCTGAGGTTAGACTGGGTTTGATAGCTGAGGTTAGACTGGGTGTGTTAGCTGTGGTTAGACTGGGTTTGATAGCTGAGGTTAGACTGGGCGTGTTAGCTGAGGTTAGACTGGGTTTGATAGCTGAGGTTAGACTGGGCGTGTTAGCTGAGGTTAGACTGGATTTGATAGCTGAGGTTAGACTGGGTGTGATAGCTGAGGTTAGACTGGGTGTGATAGCTGAGTTTAGACTGGGGGTGATAGCTGAGGTTAGACTGGGTGTGTTAGCTGTGGTTAGACTGGGTGTGTTAGCTGAGGTTAGACTGGGCGTGTTAGCTGAGGTTAGACTGGGTTTGATAGCTGTGGTTAGACTGGGACTGATAGCTGAGGTTAGACTGGGTTTATCTGATATTTTAATGAAAAAAAAAATCTTGGAAATAAAAACTCAGTACCACGTAAAGACAGAGGCTCTCACCTTGATGGCAGTCGCAGTAGGCCCAGCCTATAGCTCCAGAGCGTTGTCTGAAGAAGCACCATGGGTTTGCCTCACGATCAGGATTCCTACAGTAGTTGTGATGGCCCAGCCCTCTGTCGGGGTACTGCAGCATATAGTCGGGGAATTCAGTCCATCTCAGACAGAGGAAGCCGGAGTCCGTCTGAGACACAGAGCCGTTGTAATAGCCGTGCTCTGTGAAGCTCTCGGAGCAGGACAGAGAACCTGAGGGAACAGAAAGCGCAGGCGCTGAAAGGATTTCCACCACACAGTTCAGCCAGTTCACTCGAATCACACGTCTGAGACAGAGACACAACAGCTTTCACCAACACTGTGATGAATCTCGACTGTCTAATTAGAAACACTTTACTGGCTGAAAATGACGATTAAATGATGAAAGCCGGTCCTGACCCTGCCTTGAGGTGCAGCAGGAGGAGGTCTTATTAGCTTTCTGTGTTTTACCCCGGCTGTCTCCACGTTTGTGCCTTTGCTCTCGCTCTGCTCGAGTGTAGAGGGTCAGGATCTCGTTCTGCTCAGTCATACTAATGACTGCAGCGCTGCGGCAAAGCCAGTTCAGAGCATCTTCTCTGTTGAGTCACGCAACAGAAGTGTCACCCAAACACAGGTCCCACAGATTCTGGGTTTACTTCTGTCATAGCTGTGTTATTAGTATATACATTGGCGTAGGAACCGGGGGGGATGGTGGGGAACATGTCCCACCCAATATCAGAAACAGGGAGATCTGTCCCACTCAAAACTGTTTAAAATCTTTTATTTTAACGCCATTAACAGTCATTCACGTGCTGTCTTTGTTGTTAGTAACAAGCTCTGGTTGTTAGGTGATCTGGGTCTTTCACTTTGTTAAGGCTTGTGTTGAGATGCCTGTTCAGAAATATCCTGCAGTCAGCAGCTTCACTGACCAGAGCTCTCGCCTCGGTGGAGCGTGGGGTAGCTCACACCAGCTGTAAACGCCAGGTCAGTGATGAGAGCAATGAACAGCAACGATGACCATATATACTGCAGTTAAACCAGCTTTAGTATAATGTGTTGTTATGGTAACAGATTAGGAGGGTTTGGGTTAGTTAACGTTTATATTAACTTCAGAAAGTATTCTGAAACGTAAAGTTACATTACTCTCTGGCCACGTCCCAAACTACAGACTGCTACTACACTAAATACATAAAAAAATAAAATATAATAAATAATATACACTACCGCTCAAAAGTTTGGGATCACAGTGAAATGTTCTTGTTTTAATGGAGTATCTTCTTTCTTAACACAACAATGGACTGACGGGTCTCTAAAGAAAGTTGTTTCTTTCTGGTCATTTTGAGTCGGTCAGCAAGCCATCAACTGCTGATCTTCAGATACTAAACTAACCTAGAATGTTGTTCTCCCTTTTATACTCACTTATTAGTAGAATGTTTTTCAGCTGTGCATCACAATTGAGCAAGAGTGTCCTAACAACCAATTAGTCCAATAACATCCTTAACTTGGATTGGCGGCCGTACCAGGAGATTTAGACAGAGCACTGAGAATTACTGATAATAGGACTATATGTAAAATAAGCCTCTATACAAAAATAGACTTTAATACAAACATTTTTATTCTTTAAAAATCATCTGATACACTTACATTAATTGTGAAAATGGACAATATTGTTTCTGAATTGCATGAAAATTGCATGAAATGAAATTCTAAAGTGATCCTAAACTTTTGAGCGGTAGTGTAAATAAATAAATGAATACATAAAAGATATATCACTTATAAACATATATACATATATAAACATCTTTTGTTTATATATGTATATAATCCAAACATTCACAAATGTTCTATGTGACTTTACATCCAGTGATTTACCACCTAACCTACAGTGGAATCAGCTTATAGGTAATATTTTAGAGGATTGGGTGGGCTTGGACCCATATTAGCAAATGTGCCCCCCCAATGTCAAACCCGCTCCTACACCCTTGAGTATATATGTAAATGAGAATGCATAGCTGAAAAAGGTAATACCAGTTTTTACACAATACGCCAAGAAACAAGCAATTTATTCACATCAAATAGGCCTATTACTCGTATCCACACCAAGTAAGATCAACATATGGATTTGGTACAGCATGCATGACCCATAAATCTAATGCAGAGCAGGCAAGCTAGTCAATCCTCATCCTTAAGCCACGCTTTGGGCCAAAAATCTCAGCTTTTACTGGGGACACAAAGTGGCTGTGTTCCTCCTGTGCATGCACGTCTGAAGTTTTTCAGTTCTTCAACGAGCTGGAGGTGAGCATGCCCTGCAGCAAGGTTAAGGAGAGCAGGAGACCTCCAGTAAAATGACCTGTCTCTGGAAGACAGAAGCAGAGCTTCTAAAAAGCTAGCTGGGAATGTGGCTGTGCTGATCTGAAGCGTGGATGACTGCCAGCGGCTACGCTTTCCAGCCAGCTGCTCAATGTGCATGTGTAAAGGGCCGAGACTGAACTTTAACAGGCCGATTAAATTAATGCATTCAATTTATTTGATTCAAAGTAATGTACTATATTACCTTCACTCGTTTACACATGAACAAGATATCAATGCAGTGACGGCCATAAATAAGCAAACAGAATGATATAACTGTGTTGACGTAACTCAGAGGACGTTTTATTGCTCCTGTGTTTCTCCTCGACAGCCTGAATAGCACTTAAAGGGGAATTACACCAAGTTTTCCAAACGTCTGCATGATTCTGTTGTTGACATGTAAACACAGTCATTCAGAGAAGTTTTATACTATTTATATTAAAGTATTATACTAAAGTTGTGGTGACTGGAACCAGAGCTTGCTATGTCTACCATAGCAAGTAAACCCATTGTGTTTACTTTTTAGGTTGCCTTGAGAGTTATTTTGCCTCTAAATGCTCTGCCTCTCCACCAATAAGCATTAGTACCATTTATTTATGGACCAATATCCTAAAACAATATCATAAGGCAGCCTGTTCGTAATCATTTTCCACAATCTAATTAGAATCTTTTTAATACACATTGTTTTGTTTAAGAATTGATTTCATAGAAACAACAGATCTTTGGTTTTTGGGTTTCTGTGGACTTGGGGCATGTTCTTGACTAGGAACGCTGTGACACGAGATAAGAACTTGTTTATGTCCATCTCCAATCAATCCGAGCAGATATGGTGACGGCCTGTAGGAGCTAGAACTGGGTTTTTCCACCGTCGTATAACTGGGTGAAAGGTGACCATTCAGGGACCTTCAAGGCCTTTAGCCTGGCTGAGTGTTGCTTATGTTATTAAGAGGAACAATATCTTTGTTGACTGAATCTTGCCAGTCATGCTGTGTTTAGTTTAAATTCTGATTTGAACACAGGGTCATTTGGGAGATTCAGTCAACGATCTCTGAATGATGAATCAGCAACTGTACATGCAGACGGTCTAATTTACATGTAATTTGCATAATGGTATAACTGCTTTGAACAAGTCTAGAAAAACACCCATGGGTGTATTTTCACCCCCACCACTTTCTCTCCCTTTTGCTCTCTCTCTCTTTTTCTCTCCTCTTGGTTTTAGCTTGCTGAATCTCTTGCTTAAGGTTTTGAATGTAGTTTCAATATTATATTATTATTTTTATTATTATTTTTATCCACACTGTTATTTTATGTCCTGTAATACTGAAAAAAAACATTTATCTTTATTTGATACTATAATCTGTTTTACTTTTTAAGTTTGATGCAAAGTTCTCCCTTTTTAGTTTCTGGGGTACATCATGTTTCATAAATTATGAATTTATGAATAGGCGTCTTTTTATATGTGCTGTGTACATACATTTATATCACGCTGACTCTTTAAGTTTCTCTAAATCTTAGCATTTCACTTCAAACCACTTTGTATGCCTATGCCTACATGTTGGATATATATATATATATATATATATATATATATATATATATATATAGAACTGTATTTATGGAACCAGATTTTTTCCAAGCTAATTTAAATAATTTCCATTAATACATTTATCCATTTACAGGATATAAAAAATAGATGTCGTGTTCAAATAATATAGAAAAATGAGATGCATATATATATATATATATATATATATATATATATATATATATATATATATATATATACATAATGCATGAGATACAAGACAGATGAAGGAGAGCTATTTTAGCTAATCTGAGCAGCAGGTGTGATTTTATTGAGATTAAAACTCAAGAAGAGACAGATGTAGAATTCCAGAACTCTATTTCTCAACACAAGTATAATATAGATATTAAAGAAAACTCATTTTTGATTTTGGGTTCTGTTGGGAACGTGTACAGCGGGGTCCAGAAGCCTGAGGCTGCTTGTGAAACTGCTTCTACTTTGGCAAATAAATACAGTGTGTTTCATTACAAACAAAACTATTAGCAGCACAATTTGAAAAAAAACTACTTCAGTTGCAGATTTGGTATGCCCCCCTTCTGCTTTAATGACAGTGTACACACAAGCTGGCATGGACTCCAAAAGTTTGTGCTAAAGCCTCTGATCAGGAGATCAAATCCACCTCAGAGTCGTCTGAACATGCGTTCCAATGGAAGGAATAGGGCTGAGGAACCTTTAGCACACTGGCCTTCGTATGGTCAGTTTCAGATTCCATTTGAATAGTCACCCAGAACTAAGGCAGAATCTTCAGTATTCCTTCTTCACCTTGCTTTCTTTTATTACTATGTTTTCCAAGCTCTAAAACTTTGTCTTGGTTATTTCCAAGTTTGAACAAAGAAATCCCAGAGGTTTAATGCAGCCTCAGAAGTTCGGACCCGTCTGTAGAGTAAATCGAGTTCGTCCTTCTCCTCCAAAGATGGATTAATGAGATCTGGGTATTCTTAGGGCAGAGATTGATATTTTATTCATGTAAAGATGAAGTACACTACGTTTTCAGTATAGAATGAGGTAGTAAGACAGAATGCTCCTTGCTGTGTTTTGGAGTTGAGCTGATTCTGAGCAACAGACTACCCTGACTATCCATAACTCACACGGCCTGGAGCAGTTACATCCGTAGCCAGTATTCAGTTTCATTACTCCTGACTGCCAGAAGTGGGAGTGGATGGTGAGTGCCAACCAAGGTCATGAGCAGTCAACACATACACATGTCTGTCGGCCAACTCTGGCAGAGGAAAACACGGAAGTGAAGCAGGATCAATCAGAGGACAGGCTGCACTAACCTCTCTCTAAGCGCCGAGGCCAGGTGCTAAACCCTGGGGGACTTACAGAATGTGTGTGTGTTCGGGCCGTGGTGGGGGGTAATGAGATTTAGGAATCGTTCTCTTTCTCTCCGAGTATTACAGACTATGGAGCTTTTAAGGTAACGCGAGAACCACGTTCGCACGTTTGAGCATGTACTTGCAAATCTGCGCCCGTCCGACACTGACTCCAGCCCTGTCTGTGCCTGCTAAGCTTGCTTTGACACGGGCTTAGCGAGCTGAGGTGGGAACAGTTTAAGATCGGTGGTGAGCAAGTGTGTCAGTGCTACAGTGCTAAGCCATCTTCCATATATTCCAAGTCTATTCAGTTCACTTTAATATCTGCAGTCAGCTATAGACCTACACAGATCAGCCATAACATTAAAACCATCTCTTGGTATCTACACACACTGTCCATTTTATCAGCTCCACTTACCATACAGGTCCATCTGTTTCTCTCTGTATACCTTGTTTGCCCCCTTTCACTCTGTTCTTCAATGATCAGGACCCCTAAATGACCACGAGCAGGTACTATTTGAGTGGTGTATCATTCTCAGCACTGCAGCGACACTGACATGGTGGTGGTGTGTACGAGTGGATCATTGACTACAATGCTGCTGCTGGAGTGTTTAAACACTGTGTCCACTCACTGTCCAGTCTATTAGACACTCCTACCTTGCTATTAGATGTAAAGTCCGAGACGATAGCTCATCTGCTGCTGTAGAGTTTGTATTGGTCATTGTCTAGCAAGAACCGGGCGATACAATACGTATTGTGATACAGCGGCCACGATTCAATATATCGTGATATATTGCGATACTGCAAGTAAAGTGATATATTAAATTTTTTTCAAATCCTACTATTAAAACACACCACTGTATAAACAGGTTTATCAATGCTTACAATAGCATTGCACACTTGTGCTGCTTGTTAATGTTGGAGTGGAGCTGAAAATGGATTACAACACTGCCATCTAGTGGTCAGAGATTTAAACACAACACACTATGATTCACTGTCTGCCAGGAATTTTTATATCAATACTGTGTTTTTAAGAATCGATACAATATCACAAAACATAATATCCCCATATTCGACATTTTCGATACTTTCTTACACCCCTTTTGTCTAGTCCTTCACCAGTGGTCACAGGACGCTACCCACAGGACCCTGTTGGCTGGATGTTGCTGGTTGATGGGCTATTTTCAGTCCAGCACTGCTGTGTCTGATCCACTCACACCAGCACAACACACACTAACACACCTCCACCATGTCAGTGTCACTGCAGCGCTGAGAATGACCCACCTTCCTAACAGTGCCTGTGGTGGTCCTGTGGGGCTCCTGACCATTAAAGAACAGGGTAAAAGGGGATAAACAGTTTTTGCAGTGAATCAGATGAACTACAGTCTGTAAGTGGAGCTCCTATATGGTCAGTGGAGCTGATACAGTGGACAGTGTGTGTAGATACAAGGAGGTGATTTTAATGTTATGGCTAATCAGTGTACATATACATGTTTGAATTCAATTATAACAACAGTCCAGTTAATGAAGCTAATCTGGTGCATACAGTGTAAACATGTATCAGGGTTGTTTTAAATTTTTGGTAAGCTAACAGAACAATAAGCCCCATTCTGTTAATGGGTTATCTGTTCAGTTAAGTTCAGTAACCTCAACATTTAAAGGCAGCCCAATTTATATATATTTTTAAAGCATAGGTTCAATTATCGAGCTTCTTTATTAACTAGAACTAAACTATGTTTTTCAAACTGGAGCACATGATATGAATATCTTTTCACAATAAGATATTCATGTTACTTTGTATTGTATTTATAATTATTTACATCAGTTCTAATGATATCTCGTGCTCTAACTGGTAAAAATACACTTATTGCTAAGATAAAGAGCTTTAAACATTGAGCTAAGGTGCCTTAGCGGAGTAGTCTGTATGTAATAACTTTGGCAGATATACTTAAACACACTGTAATATAAGGACCTGAGCTTGCAGAGTGTTTGAAATGTGTTAAGGTGTTTGAAATACTTTGCATACTTGGTTGAGTCCCAGATT
Source organism: Megaleporinus macrocephalus (assembly GCA_021613375.1). Taxonomy (NCBI): domain Eukaryota; kingdom Metazoa; phylum Chordata; class Actinopteri; order Characiformes; family Anostomidae; genus Megaleporinus; species Megaleporinus macrocephalus. The sequence continues at coordinate 9,514,601 of CM038706.1, forward strand.
AATACTTCAGTAATCCACAAGCTTTTCCTGCACATGTTCAGTCATACCAAAGCTTGGGGTCCACACTGTAACTCAGCCCCTGCACAGCCTATAGCAACACGAAGCAATCTGCTGAAGCCGTATCCGGGCAAGATTCCAATCATAATTTTCGGGGCACTACAATAATAGACTCTGATGAAGAGCACGGCCTCTCTGGACCGCGGCCACCAGGGGCGGCTTGCGTGTGTCAAGGACGCGAGCTACGAAAATAAGTGTATGATCACCGCGGCTGGAATACCGTGCATCTCCGAATGGGAAACTTTCTAGGAGGAAGTTAACGTAATGAGATTTCACTCTCAGGTACGTTTTTCCATTCATCACGGCACGTCTACACAAAGCTCAGCGGCGCCTGGCGCTTTCAGATAGTGTGAAACCACGAGCAGTGACAGATTAGAGGAAGAACCCAACGGCTATTAGCAGATAAATAAAACGAGTGTGCGGATGAAGCAGCTCTGAGGAATCCTGCACTGTCTGAGCAGGGAGTGGTGGGTGTGGACGGGTAGGAACGCAGTAATAGAACATCAGCACCAGGCCTAATGAAGCACAACGAGGAGCCTGCTCAGGCTTGCAGAGAAGGGAAGTGTTAAAGGTCAGATGATACGAATATATCACCGAGAGAAATGAAAAAGAATCGGTGCCGTTTTCATCCCCGGCTGCCGCTCTCAGCGAGCCCATCGATGCTTAATCCCCCAACCTCCCCCCCCCCACCCCGCCCCCATTCTCTCGCTCTCTCTTCTGCTGATATGTGTTTATGTTAAGGTCATATTACGAGCACAGTTGAGCATTGTGTTTCCCTGAGCTCTAGTGTCTCATTAGTTATGCTGCAGGGTACAGTCAGCGTTGGTAGCTATGCATGCGTTGCAGTAGTTCTGCTCCGACTGCAGGGGAGGGGATGGTGGTTTTGGCACTGGATGAGATGCCTCGACAAGAGGAACAACAATTTACTGCAGGGACACTTTGGAGCACTGCACGCCTCATTGACTGCCAAGTCATAAGCATGAAGAAAAGCTGTAATAGTATAGAACAGATATTCAATAGAGATTCAAATGCACTGCCCATACATATCAGTAGATGGGACGGCCAGCTCCATGAGAGGGAAATGTCCTAAAGTCCACTGCAAGTTAAACTTTTATTGACAGAAAGCAGTGCAGCTCTGGCTTTACAAGCAATTCGTTATGGAGACACGTAAATACCTGGACTCAGTAGTGAATTCAAGTGGCCATCTTTCCGCGTAACCTTTGAAGAAGAAGAAGAAGAAGAAGTTAGAAGAGCGTTTCTCTGTCTTTTCAAAAGGTTAACCACAGCAATCAACAAAAGCCCTCGTCTGTCATCAGATTCTGTGCCACTATGTGTGAGCGCACTGGAGTTTACCATAAAAGCAAAGATTACAGCTCAGCTGTTAGCACTAAGATTAAAGCGAAACCTCCAGCAGCTCGGCGTGAGTTATGGCGCAGGCTATTTAAGCGAGGTGTGATGCAGTGAGCATCGCAGCGGAAGAGCCATCAACTATTTTTTCTTGAAGGTGTGTCTCCTTTTTAGCTTGCGCTGGATCATATAGGGTCCTGCTGCTTCCTTCTAGGAAACATAAACAACAGGCAGCAGGAATGCTTTTGGGATAATCTGATGCTGAAGCCTAAATTCCTGAACCAGACAATTAGGTGAGTCAGATGATTCAGCAACAGTGTGATGCTACAATCACTTTCACTAATAATAATAATAATAATAATAATAACAATAATAATAATTTACTTTTATTCGAGCAAGCAAGTGCTAACTTAAAATATGGTTTAAGCTTATGTAGACTGAAATGTTTAAGTACTCATCACAGCACAGTCCTAATAAAGAAACTTAGTGAAGACAATGGTTCTACATGAAACCATGAATATATTCAAAGAACCCAATTCATGATTAGTGTATATATACATACATATATATATACTCCTGAACAAAAGTCTTAGATACCTAAGATACCTTGTTTAAAAGTCTTTATCTGATCAGTAAGTGTATTTCCATCACTAAGATCACCAGATCTGATTAGAACAGATGTAAATAATCATACATACAATACAAAGTAACATGAATATCTTATTGTGAGAGAAGTAGATCAGATCTTGAGCTTCAGTCTGAAGAACAGTGTAGTTCCAGATTTCTCCTGGACGCCCCAGACATTGTATGAATGTATTCAGTTCCTTCAGCAACAATCTTGATTTAGCTTAACGGAGTACTGAGCAGTCAAAGCAGGTATTAGATGAGAACCGTAAATAATACTGGGTTGTTTCCACAAGGAGAAGCTTGGAAAGGGTTAAATAAACACACTGAGGTATGGAAAAGCACTACTTACTGCATTAATACTGTTTAATTTGCTGAGCAAATAATATATTTTTTAATATAACAATGTCTCCAAGTGCCTAAAACTTGCATTATACTACTGTCACAAGTTCTATTATCATCATTACAACAGAAGAACCCTTTTGGTGACATATAGAACTAAATACAGCACATCTTCAATCACGCAAAGGGTTCTTTAAGTGTTCACAGTTCTACATAGAACCATTTTCTTTACTAAGGAACCCTTGAGGAACCAGGTTTTTAAAGAGTTTGGCACACAAGATACAGTGCAGTGTAGTCTAGTCACATTTGCTAAGCAGTCAGATGCACGACAGTGGCATTTATTACATATAGTCGTGAAATATCATAATCTTAAATCTATTCATCTAAAAGGAGAAAAGCAATAACGTCCTTCAGAGATCCATTAGATTCTTCTCTGTTTATTGAGTTCTAGCGTATGAACCAGATGCTCTCCAGACTCTCACATCCACATAGTACTCCTGCATCTCTAATCTAACCTAGATAATCTAATCTAATATATCTCATTTCACACAAACCGGCTGATTCAGACTAAGGATGAGGATTTAAACTTAGTCTGAACCTGGTCCCCACCTGGCTCAGGCTGATCCAAATAACCAGATCTACTTCTGTCTGTGCGTAAAAGCATCGGTGTGGGGTTGTTGCTGTTAAACTGAAACTGTTAAAGCAGTCTGAGCTCAGTTTGTACCCCAGGAGAGAAGGACCACCACCACCTCCCTCAGCAAGTAGTATACTAGCTCGTGCCGGTCGGTGGTGACCCATCACCGGCTCCCTCCTGCTGGCGAATGTCTGCCTTTATTTATTCTAGTTTAAGCGCTTAAACTCGATCAGCAGAGACTAAACACACGTGGTACTTACGTCTCCCAATGCGTGAAGCAAAAAACAGCACAGAGAGACCACCGAGGGGATTCCTCCAGCGGTCCGGGTGGTCATCCTGTCAGTGGCCGCGCTGGGAGCACTCCTCCATGGCTCTGCACTCTCCCCACAGCCCGCTGCGCTCCGGAGCTCTCAACTCCACAGCCCGGCTACCACCCCACCCTCACCACCGCGCTCCAACACGTCCATTGAGCCGCGCGCCGAGGGGAGATTGTGTGTGTGTGTGTGAGAGAGAGAGAGAGAGAGAGAGAGAAAGAGAGAGAAAGAGAGAGAGAGAGAGAGAGATCCCGCGCGCGAGCTTAACCTTCCTCTCCAAAACACGTCAGTAAATAGACGCGCGAGCTGAAGCGGAACCAAACCAACAAAACAACAAACAACGCGGAGGCCAATCAAAGTACCACCCGCAGAAGAGGAGCCTTCAGTGGGATCACACTGATTTGATTTGCGGGGGCTTTGGGGTCGGTGGGGGGTGTTCACATGTTTTACATTGTTTAACCAGGTTAGTCACACTAAAAGTCTCTTTTAAACATGGGACATGAAACACAGTGGGCTACAGTGCTGGGACCGTTTGGAATACCAGTTGGAATTTTTTGATGTTATGCTGTTTGTACATGTTTTTGTTTGATTTTTTTTGTTTTACAGCACCAACCTGGCTTCCATCATTAACCCAAGTCAAAGAATCTGTGTAGCACTCTGTTCTCTTTGTTGTAAATGGTTGGGTCCATCTGGAATTTTGAGTGCAGTGTTTGTTCACCTTGGGTTTCTAAATACAGAAATACAGAAAAATAAACACAGTGTTGGAATTACATTTGGAATATAGAGATGATCCCATTCAGAAAATTGAATACAGCACTGATCCAACTTGGAATTCTAAATATAGGATTTTTAGTTGTGAATATACAGTTATTCCTATTCAGAAATGTTAATACACCATTGGTACAACTTGGAATTGTAAATATAAAATGTATTCTATTTGTAATGTAAAATACAGGGATACTTTCCTTTGGGATTGTGAATGATGAGTCTGTCACATTTGGAATTGTAAATACAATGCTGGGCTAAATTTAGAATTGGTCCCATTTAGAATTTTGAATGAGGAATACATGAATACATTTGGAATGTATATTTTATTTGGAATTGTGAATACAGCGTTGTTCCTGTTTGGAATTGTTAATAGTGTTGCTCCCTGTTTGGAATTGTGAATTCAGAGCTGCTCCTGTTTGGAATTGTGAATACAGAGTTGCTTTGAATTGGAATTGTGAATACAGTGTTGCTTTGATTTGGAATTGTGAATACAAGGTTGCTCTGATTTAGAATTGTGAATACAGAGTTGCTCTGATTTAGAATTGTGAATACAGAGTTGCTTTGATTTAGAATTGTGAATACAGTGTTGCTCTGATTTGGAATTGTGAATACAAGGTTGCTCTGATTTGGAATTGTGAATACAAGGTTGCTCTGATTTGGAATTGTGAATACAAGGTTGCTCTGATTTGGAATTGTGAATACAGAGTTGCTCTGATTTAGAATTGTGAATACAGTGTTGCTTCTGTTTGGAATTGTGAATACAAGGTTGCTCCTGTTTGGAATTGTGAATACAGTGTTGCTCCTGTTTAGAATTGTGAATACAGTGTTGCTTCTGTTTGGAATTGTGAATACAGAGTTGCTCTGATTTAGAATTGTGAATACAGTGTTGCTTTGATTTAGAATTGTGAATACAGAGTTGCTCTGATTTAGAATTGTGAATACAGAGTTGCTTTGATTTAGAATTGTGAATACAGAGTTGCTCTGATTTAGAATTGTGAATACAGTGTTGCTTTGATTTGGAATTGTGAATACAGTGTTGCTTCTGTTTGGAATTGTGAATACAGAGTTGCTCTGATTTAGAATTGTGAATACAGAGTTGCTCTGATTTAGAATTGTGAATACAGAGTTGCTTTGATTTGGAATTGTGAATACAGTGTTGCTCTGATTTAGAATTGTGAATACAGTGTTGCTTTGATTTGGAATTGTGAATACAGTGTTGCTTCTGTTTGGAATTGTGAATACAGAGTTGCTCTGATTTGGAATTGTGAATACAGAGTTGCTTTGATTTGGAATTGTGAATACAGTGTTGCTTTGATTTGGAATTGTGAATACAGAGTTGCTCTGATTTGGAATTGTGAATACAAGGTTGCTCCTGTTTGGAATTGTGAATACAGAGTTGCTCTGATTTGGAATTGTGAATACAGAGTTGCTTTGATTTGGAATTGTGAATACAGTGTTGCTTTGATTTGGAATTGTGAATACAGAGTTGCTCTGATTTGGAATTGTGAATACAAGGTTGCTCCTGTTTGGAATTGTGAATACAGAGTTGCTCTGATTTGGAATTGTGAATACAGAGTTGCTTTGATTTGGAATTGTGAATACAGTGTTGCTTTGATTTGGAATTGTGAATACAGAGTTGCTCTGATTTGGAATTGTGAATACAAGGTTGCTCCTGTTTGGAATTGTGAATACAGAGTTGCTTTGATTTGGAATTGTGAATACAGAGTTGACCCTACGGAAACTTTTGAATACAGAGTGGGTCTCATATGTAGATGGGAATATGGCGCCTGTCACATTGCAGCTGTGAATACAGACCTGCTTTCCCTTTTCCAACATGTGCACAATACATAATGCAGGGCAAAGTCCATTGTTGATAAGACGGATCAGCAAAATTCCTATAGACTACAAGCAGAGTTTCCGGGTCATATGCTGTTATTGGCATTTCCTTCTGATTATACATATGAGTCAGTAGAGTGAAACACTGATGAACATCTCTGCAGTCGGTATAGAATATAGTAATAATTAGGGCAGGTCCAAGCTTCCCTAAAGGTGGTGGTGCACCTGTGTGCACAGAGAGTCAGAGAGCCTCACCCAGCATTGTTCAGGTTGGGTGGACTTAACAGGCCTAATAATGTGCATTATTTATTCACATTGTGATAAAAACATCAAAGGGACACTGCTAACCACAGTTAAATATAAATAATATAAATATGAAAATGACCCTTGCGTGACCTATTGTTCACAATACGAGGCAGTGCTTTTGTGTTGTAGAGTAGTACATCATCACTGTCCAATGAAAAACAAGTTTCATCAAATTTGCAACTTTACAGGAGAGGACAAAAACTGTCTTTGCTTTCAATGAAAGTCAATGGAACCAGAATTTTTACCAAGTCACTTTGGAGCATTTCTATTGGTCCATTCATCATGAAATCGAAATCTTCACACAATGTAAAGGGTCTCAATGTAAAAAATAAAAATCAGCAAAAACGGAGGTACTTGGGTTTTCTATACAACAGCTACAATTCCATATGTTCTATCAAAACCACTGTGTATTTTCTTTAGCTGAACCCTCAATTTCAGCAGGCATCAAAGCACTGCTAAAGACGCTTATCTTCTAAGGAGTGGTAGCTGTGCTTGGCATCGGACCATACTATCTTCTAAGGGTGACATCCAGCTGCTTTGCATATATGTTGGCACTTGGACCTGCCCAGCCAAGGTCTACAGTTTACTCCAGATCCAGGTCGCAACTGAAGGCAGCTTAAAATATTTCCCACTAAATCTGGGAACTAATGCACTGCCCTCAGCCAGTTCCGCTCTGCCGCTGTGGTCTTTGCTCCACGCTGTGGAGTATTTTTAGTGGTCAAGAACCCTTTGATCAACCCAGCTTCTAAGAGCTAATTGTTTCATTAGTGGTAGACGAGCCCTGCTACGTATTGTTGTAACAGACATCATTTCCTTCTTGTGTCTGGTGAGGTTATTCACAGCGGGGGTAGATAACGAGTCTACGGAAATGGTGGATGGTGTTGTCATAGGACCAGCTGGTTTATGTTCCAGATGCACTTGAACAACCCTAAATTAATAAGCATGCTAAGCATAATAGATCAGTAACTTTATATTGTTTTCACTTCTCTATGGAATACACTGACTGATGAGGGTAATGGCTAATATAAACAATAATCGAGCCATTAAATCAGCAGTCACGTGGTGATTTATGTACCGGTCTGCAACTCTATCCACTAAGTGCCGCCCAACAGATCTAAAGATTTGCACGAAATGGGCCGAAGCGAACAGCAAGGCAACCAAAAAAATAAATAAATAAATAAATAAATAAATTTAAAAAATAAATAAATAAATAAATAAATAAATAAATAAATATATATATATATATATATATATATATATATATATATATATATATATATATATATATATATATATATATATATATATCAATCATGAGTAAACTGACAACATGGTGACAGGGGACAAAAGGACAGGACAGCAGTTTCATCAAATCAATAATATTTAAGTTGTCAAAGATGTCAAACAAACATGAACATTGGTAATAACTCATAAGATCACATGGTGTGATGTGCACAACAGCAATGACAATGTTTTCTAGTGCTGCTCTGACAGGGTGGTCTATGACAGATGCAAGAAAACACAGTAACAAGCAGATGTTCATCCACAGTCCTGTAAAAGCAATTCATTTACTTTGCCAGTGTCTTCTATTAGGCAAACCTCTGGACCTGCCTGGCAGACGTCATAAGCGATATTCCAATGGGGAACATCTCTGCATCTTCTAAAGCCACCCCCAAAACCATCGCTCAGCATACAACATCGTCCATGCAGGTTTGCAGGTTCACTGCCCAAACCCTCTGCCACACCTGCTGGTCCCTCTCTTTCGCACCCAGGTGTCCAGGGTTGAACACATCCAGCCTCTTGGAGCTAGATGTCTTGACCCAAGTTGGGGTATCGTTTCAGAAGTTTGTTGACCTGTTTTGGCGCCAGTCGTCCACTCTGGCCAAGAGCTTGGTTCTTTGTTTTTTCTCTATCAGCCTATATAGGAGCAGAAACAATTTCACACATTCATTTCATGCAATTCACAATTAATGTAAGTGTATCAGATGATGTTTAAAGAATAAAAATGTTTGTATTAAAGTCTATTTTTATATAGAGGCTTATTTTACATATAGTCCTATTATCAGCAATTCTCAGTCCTCTGTCTAAATCTCCTGGTACGACCACCAATCCAAGTTAAGGATGTTATTGGACTAATTGGTTGTTAGGACACTCTTGCTCAATTGTGATGCACAGCTGAAAAACATTCTACTAATAAGTGAGTATAAAAGGGAACAACATTCTAGGTTAGTTTAGTATCTGAAGATCAGCAGTTGATGGCTTGCTGACCAGAAAGAAACAACTTTCTTTAGAGACCCGTCAGTCCATTGTTGTGTTAAGGAAGAAGATACTCCATTGAAAACAAGAACATTTCATATATATATAATATATATATATATATATATATATATATATATATATATATATATATATATATATATTATGGCTGTGTATTGGCAAGAACCTGGCGATACAATACTATTGTGATACAGTGGTTACGATTCAATATATCGCGATATACTACGATGTTGCAAGCAAAGAGTTGTACTGCGATTTTTTCAAATCCTGCTGTTAAAACACACCACTATATGAACAGGTTTGTCAATGCTTACAATAACACTTCACACTTGTGCTGCTTGTTAACGTTGGAGTGGAGCTGAAAATGAATCATAACATCTAGGTATCAAAAGTCATCTACTGGTCAAAAGTTTAAACACAACACACAATAATTCACTGTCCACCAGGAATCTGTGTATCAATACTGTGTTTTTGAGAATCGATACAGTATCACTAAACATAATATCGCCATATCGTATCGTACACAATAATATCACCAACATTTTTGAATATGGTAAACGATATTATACCCTGAAATATCGCGCCATATCACCCATCCCTAATTATCACATCAGGTACTACTTTTACTGTTTTTAGTAAAAGAAAAATTCACACTTTTCTCATTTCCCATTATATATCTACTAGAGACAGATTTTATCTGTCTAGTATTATTCACTTTACTTCAGTCCTGGATATATGGAGATATTTGGAGTGTATTATTTAGTATTGTGACATTCTAAATCATTGACTTCTGTTACAATCTGATGAAAATTCTTTTATTCTTTAATATCTCAGTTAGGGGTGTACCATATCATATGCAATAATAAAATTTAATTTTCATTTTGTTGCAGTAGTGTATTCTTGAAATATTTTTTTTAATTCAATGTTTTGTCATATCGCCAAGAGTATCAGTATAACAAAAATACCATGAAATGTTGTGATATTACTGTAGGGCCATATCGCCCACCCCTAATCCCCATATTCAATATTTCAATATTTTCTTACACCTCTAATATATATAAGCATGTACTACTGTTATGCAGAATAAAGCTTACCACAAAGATCTATTAGCTTATAAAACAAACAATGCTTTTTCCAAAACTGAGCAAATCTTGTCTGCTTTTATAGAATATCTGGTAGAAGGAGGGCTCAGCTCATCCCTGAGAGCTAATTTGCTGTGAAAGCAGTCACTGCATGAAAATGACCACTGAAGGCTGAAGGACTGGCAGGAAATAGCAGCTGAAATTGCCGATCAGTGTTTGTTAGAACTCCTCCCAAAGCAGGAAACAAATTACTCCAGCCGTTCTTCCTAATTACCCGTTCCCATGTCTCCCTCAGCGTCATGTTTAATGAAGCCCATAACATTGTGCACCCATTACAGCGACAAAGTCGGGCGGGTGGGGCTGTAGGATTTCCTGACTGAACGAGTGACCGTGTTGGAGTACCTGAGCCTTTGCTACACATGTGTAGAATGTAGACACTTCTTTGGCGCACGCGGTGCTGTTGAAGTCATTCTGCTTCCAGCAAGCCATCAAAACGGACATCTCTGTGATGCACGTGGCCTCTGAAAAACAAAGCATGCACGTTGTCAAGAGGATTATTTATTTATTTAAACCACATCACCTTAGACCTGCTAACCCAGAGCTCCTGTGCAAACACCTGAAATTAGTGAAAGAGTATTTGCTCCACCTACAAATAGAAGAACTTGTTTTAATGCTAAATTGCCCCTAAATTAGAAGAAAATTAGAAATTTATATAAACTAGAAGAAATGAAGAACTATTATGATCATGACAGATGCTTTTTTATGACTTGAATAAAAAACAAAGATGAAGTTTTGTTTTTATTCTAATATGTTCATGCTGCGTTATTACTATTAATTTAAATATATTGTAATATACTGCAATAACATATATTGTGAGTCTAAATCTACACTCCAGGTGTTCATTCAGCACTGTAGAGTCTGAACCTACACTCTAGCTGTTCACTCAGAACTGTAGAATCTGATTATACCCTCCAGCTGTTCACTCAGAACTGTAGAATCTGATTATACCCTCCAGCTGTTCACTCAGAACTGTAGAATCTGATTATACCCTCCAGCTGTTCACTCAGAACTGTAGAATCTGATTATACCCTCCAGCTGTTCACTCAGAACTGTAGAATCTGATTATACCCTCCAGCTGTTCACTCAGAACTGTAGAATCTGATTATACCCTCCAGCTGTTCACTTAGAACTGTAGAATCTGATTATACCCTCCAGCTGTTCACTCAGAACTGTAGAATCTGATTATACCCTCCAGCTGTTCACTCAGAACTGTAGAATCTGATTATACCCTCCAGCTGTTCACTCAGAACTGTAGAATCTGATTATACCCTCCAGCTGTTCACTCAGAACTGTAGAATCTGATTATACCCTCCAGCTGTTCACTCAGAACTGTAGAATCTGATTATACCCTCCAGCAGTTCACTCAGAACTGTAGAATCTGATTATACCCTCCAGCTGTTCACTCAGAACTGTAGACTAGAGTTTGAACATACACTCCAGGTGTTCACTCAGCACTGCAGAGTATAAATCTACACTCCAGGAGTTCACTCAGCACTGCAGAGTATAAATCTACACTCTAGGTGTTCACTCAGCACTGCAGAGTATAAATCTACACTCCAGGTGTTCACTCACTCAGAAATATAGAGTCTGAATCTACACTCCAGGTGTTCACTCACTCAGAAATATAGAGTCTGAATATACACTCCAGGTGTTCACTCAGCACTGCAGAGTATAAATCTACACTCCAGGTGTTCACTCACTCAGAAATATAGAGTCTGAATCTACACTCCAGGTGTTCACTCACTCAGAAATATAGAGTTTGAATCTACACTCCAGGTGTTCACTCAGCACTGTAGTGTTTAAATCTACACTCCAGGTGTTTACTCACTCAGAAATATAAAGTCTGAATATACACTCCAGGTGTTCACTCACTCAGAAATACAGAGTCTGAATATACACTCCAGGTGTTCACTCACTCAGAAATATAGAGTTTGAATCTACACTCCAGGTGTTCACTCAGCACTGTAGTGTTTAAATTTACACTCCAGGTGTTCACTCAGCGCTGTAGTGTTTAAATCTACACTCCAGGTGTTCACTCACTCAGAACTATAGAGTCTGAATCTACACTCCAGGTGTTCACTCAGCACTGTAGTGTTTAAATCTACACTCCAGGTGTTCACTCACTCAGAACTATAGAGTATAAATCTACACTCCAGCTGTGCTCTCAGGACTATAGAGTCAGTTCCCCTCATTCCAGTCAGTTTTATTGCAGCAAACTGGGCGTGGCATGAAGGCAGACTGACTAACACTCTCATAAAAACATAATAAAATATCAGCACTTAGAATCTGTGTATTAATGCAACATTGCCATCATTAGTTGCTGCTTGGATTAAATGTTCAGATTTAATGCTGAATCTTGCTGATTTCTCTGTGGTTTCTGGTTCAGTAGCCAAAAATATTGGTGTAACAATTGACTCAGATCTGACAATTAATCAACACACAGGTAATATTACAAGAACAGCGTTTCTTCACCTACGAAACATTTCAAAGTTAAGAAATGTGTTATCTGTGTCTGATGCTGAAAAGTTGATACATGCCTTTATAACCTCAAGGCTAGATTACTGTAATGCATTATTGTCAGGATGCTCCAGCAGGAACCTGAATAAACTCCAGTTAGTTCAGAACGCTGCAGCTAGAGTACTAACTAAAACCAGAACATTCCATCACATCAGTCCAGTTTTATCAGCACTACACTGGCTTCCTGTTAAATTCCGTATCGACTATAAAATTCTATTACTGACGTATAAAACCCTCCACGGTCTCACACCGGAGTACCTGCAAGATCTAATTTCCTATTATGAACCGCCACGTTCACTCAGATCACAGGATGCTGGTCTTCTGTCGGTTCCTAAAATTCAGAAGACCTCAATGGGGGGAAGAGCTTTTTACACCAAACTGTGGAATAATCTCCCAGTTAATGTTTGGGACTCTGACTCAGTCTCAATATTTAATTCCAGACTTAAAACATACTTGCTTAGTTTAGCTTTTGGTAATTAATCTTCTCTTTTAGATAAAGGCAGAAGATCTGGGGGTTCTTGGACACAGAGGTTTATGGTAAACTGAGATGTTGGTGCTGTTGTCCCACCACTTCACGCGATCAGGTTTGTTGATGGTGGAGTGGGGGGATCCCAGTGTCTCAGGGTGCTCTCCTGTCCATGTTACCTTCTGGTTCTCTCCTTTTAGTTTAGGCTGTTATAGTTAGATCTGCCGGAGTCACCAGCCACACTCATATTCTCTACAGTCATACTCCCAAGCCCAACTAACTCTCTCTCTTTACTCCTCCTGAGGTAATCACTGTCCTCCCGTCTGTTGAACGCTGTTGGAGGACTGACCATCAGGGCCTCCTCCCCACCATTACCAGCCAGCTCACCTCCTCATCATTACCAGCCAGCTCACCTCCCCACCATCACCAGCCAGCTCACCTGCCCATCTGTGTCAACTGCTACACCCTCAGTTACATCACTGTGCCATCCAGATGTACCAGCATTGAGATAGGATGGGACTGTTTCAGCTCACGCCCACTTTACATAAAGCCTCAGTCATAGACTGCCTCAGTCATAGACTGCCTCAGTCATAGACTGCCTCAGTCATAGACTGCCTCTACCTGTGCAGCTTCTAAAGCTTTGCTATCCAGATTTCAAACAGAGACTGTTTCCTTTGGTGTTTAGTTTAAACTATAAATACTGTTTGATCAGAGGAGGATGGGTCTCCTCTTCTGAGTCTGGTTCCTCCCAAGGTTTCCTCCTCCAGTCTGAGGGAGGAGTTCTTGCCACTGTTGCCTCTGACTTGCTCACTGGAGGATATATATGTTGTAACTGTCTGTTTTCAAAACTCTATAAAGCTGCTTTGAGACATCGTTGTAAAAAGCACTATATAAATAAACTTGACTTGACTTGATTAGTCAGAGTACTATGCTGTACTGATATTTTCTCACCACCCATAAAGAGCCCTGTGTTTTATTAGCATTTGAGCCAAAATAAGAGCTTTGGTAAGCACAATGAGACTAAAGGTACAAGAACTGGCAAAAAGTACCTTCCCAATTAAAATCATGTGCCCACAATGTTCACAACCAAACATGACCAACAGCTGGTACGTCCAGAAGTTCATAAATGAGTCATCCAACTCCTGATTGTCGTTCTTCAACAGTACTGATCTAACAGTTTAGGCATCTGAGAAAGTGTTATGTGATGCTATTTATCTGTGCTGTAAGGATATAAAAGTTAAGAAAGATAAATATATTAAATAACAGTGTGATATTTTATTTTATCACAGTGTGAAAGCTTGTATGCTTATTAAATCTCTCCCTGCATTCTGATACCATCTAATACTGCAAATCCTTCACTTCATTCAATCAGGAGTGATACTGTACATGTAACTGCAGGAACCAAACCTGAGGTGTTCTAACCAAGACATCGACAACGTTTTTCACTGCAAAAGATGAGTATTAATGTTTATTCTCATGGTATTAATGTTTATTTGTGTTATGATAGAACTGTTAGAACTATTTAGAACCATGCTTAAATGGTTCTCTGCATGATGTAATGGTTCTTCAGATTGATTTTGTATACGGTTCATTCTAGACCATTTTGAAAATGGTTCAGTATGTACTCAGGGTCTCAGCTGAATGATCCGAGTGTTCACTCAGCACTACAGAGTCTGAATCTACACTCCATGTGTTCACTCAGCACTACAGAGTATGAATCTACACTCCATGTGTTCACTCAGCACTACAGAGTATGAATCTACACTCCATGTGTTCACTCAGAACTGTAGAGTCTGAATCTACACTCCAGGTGTTCACTCAGCACTACAGAGTATGAATCTACACTCTATGTGTTCACTCAGCATTATAGAGTCTGAATCTACACTCCATGTGTTCACTCAGCATTATAGAGTCTGAATCTACTCTCCATGTGTTCACTCAGAACTGTGGTGTCTAAATCTACACTCCATGTGTTCACTCAGCATTATAGAGTATTAAACTACACTCCATGTGTTCACTCAGCACTACAGAGTATGAATCTACACTCCAGCGGTTCACACAGCACTATAGAGTATTAATCTACACTCCATGTGTTCACTCAGCATTATAGTCTGAATCTACTCTCCATGTGTTCACTCAGAACTGTGGTGTCTAAATCTACACTCCATGTGTTCACTCAGCATTATAGAGTATTAAACTACACTCCATGTGTTCACTCGGCACTATAGAGTATTAATCTACACTCCAGCGGTTCACACAGCACTATAGAGTATTAATCTACACTCCATGTGTTCACTCAGCACTATACAGTATGAATCTACACTCCATGTGTTCACTCAGCACTATAGAGTATGAATCTACACTCCAGGTGTTCACTCAGCACTACAGAGTATGAATCTACACTCTAGGTGTTCACTCAGCACTACAGAGTATAAATCTACACTCCATGTGTTCACTCAGAACTCCAGAGTATGAATCTACACTCCAGGTGTTCACTCAGAACTACAGAGTATGAATCTACACTCCATGTGTTCACTCAGAACTACAGAGTATGAATCTACACTCCATGTGTTCACTCAGAACTCCAGAGTATGAATCTACACTCCATGTGTTCACTCAGAACTCCAGAGTATGAATCTACACTCCAGGTGTTCACTCAGATCTGGATTCTGGTTGTTTTAGCTCTGACTGTGAGAGACAGTGGAGTGAGCGCTCCTCACTAATGCAGACAGCAGCACCGATCAGCCTGCGGTTCTCCTGCTCACCTCCTTTCTCTGGTCTCCTGCTCGCCACCTCGTCCTTCAGGCGCAGCGGCTTGTTGGGCTTCAGCACGGGCCGCCCGCGCTCTCTGCTCAGCAGGCGCCTCAGCAGCGCCTCGACCCCCGCGCCCTGGACCGCCATCCTCCTCAGCAGCACTGCGGACAGCCAGACAGGTCAGCGCCGAACTGAGACCCCCAACAACAAACTCCCGAAACTCTCACAGCCCCGCAGACCACCGCGCTCCACACAACCTTCAGGGAGCCGCCATCACTGCCGTATGACGAGACGACCGTTCCACTGTCGCTATGGTTACGCTCAACGGCACTGCCGTAAACGTGTCGTGAATCTCTGCCCAAAGTGGATTTTGAGTATTAATAAATATTCTAATTATAAATATTAAATGATTTATTGGTTGCAATGTTATATAACATTGTATTGCAAGAGCTATAAGCCAGAGAAATAAACTGTACAAGTATAATGTATTTAAAAAAAGGAGTTTAGTTTATTTTATTACTATGAAAAATTCAATAGATTAAATGTTTTATATGCAGTTTTTTCTTTATACCTAATGTACTCTACTAAATATCAGTGTACCTTTTTATATAACTACACATTGTTTCGTAATACAGTATACACAAAAAAATAAACTGTTGTTATATAAAATACAATATAGACACACAGTATATGATGAGACGTATTATAATTTAATTAATACACTTAGATATGGTTGAATATACTATAATGCATTGTTATACACTGATCAGACATAACATTAAAACAACCTGCTTATTTCTGCAATATCACTTCAACAGCTTCACTTACCATATAGGAGTGACAAATCTGCATATCTACTATTCAAATGGTTGCCCGGAGACAGAAATAACAGCATTTATTATTATTATTATTATTATTATTATTATTATTATTATTATTATTATTATTATTATTATTAATAATAATAATAATAATAATAATAATAATAATAATAATAATAATAAACTAATAATAATTTAAAAAAATCTATATATTAAATAATAATCCTTTGTATACTTTGTTGCCTTGTTCTTCAATGATTAGAACCCCAACAAGACCACAACAGAGCAGGTATTATGCTGGTGCTGGTGTAAGTGGATCAGACACAGCAGTGCTGCTGGAGTGTTTAAACACCTCAGTGTCACTGCTGGACTGAGAATCGTCCACCAACCAGCAACATCCAGACAACAGTGTCCTATGACCACTGATGAAGGACTAGAGGTACACAACAGATGAGCTACTGTCTCTGACTTTACATCTATAAGGTGGACCAACAAAAAATAGGAGTGTCTAAAAGAGTGCACAGTGAGTGGATACACTGTTTAAACACTCCAGCAGCACTGCTGTGTCTGATCCACACCTACCAGCACAACACACATATTGCTGTTTTTTATTTCATGACTGATTTAGTTTTATTGTAAAATGTGGATCAGTAATATATTTTTATGGGTAAGTTCCAGTATGTTTGTAAAGAATCTACCTTTTAAAATTTTTTGTCTTTAGTCGTTTAGGATTTCGTTCCCAGAACTTTTGCTATTAGTTTTATAATGATTGGGGTTTTTTGATGTGACACTTTTTTTATGTCTCCTCAAGATATTTCAGTTACTTTCATCGGAGACTTTATTTATTTTTATGAAGCGACAACCTTTTTAATTATTATTATTTTTTTACAGTGCCTTTTCTCATGGTTTTATAATCTGTACTGCAAGTACAATGTTCGTTTGGTGTAAAATGTTTGGATAGCCAGTGCTCACTCCTCTCACATTCAAGATTTAGTTGAGAGTGTGTTAAAAAGGAAGCAATGGCACCGAACAAACTTATTCTATGTATTCTTTATATTCTATATATTCTTATATATATATATATATATAATATATATGTGTGTGTGTGTATATTGCTTGCACATACACATTGCACATGGAATCAATATTATATTCATATACCAATATTTTATTATTATAACAATACTCATATTGTATGTGTTACGTATTATGTACAGTGTCTTGTATTAAATATTACTTTTGTATACATTTATTTCTCCATACGCATCTATGTGTGCTATGTATATATATGTAAATACATTTCATCAGCAGCACACTAGTTGGCTGCCCTCGTATTCATAAATAGTGTTCAAAATTTTATGATGAAGGCACTGGAATATGTTTAATTCACCAAAATTGTTGTTTAATAAATAAATAATGCAGATTAATTACCAGCTGTCAGCAGGGGGGGGGCTTAATTAGGGCTTTACAAAGACATTTTAAAGGCCACCTAAAATAAAGCCTTCCCAGAGGTTCTGCATGAGGTCTTTAAGGATTTTTGTGTTTTGTTGTTGTTTTGTTTTATTTGACAAAACACTTTATATGCAGTCACGAGATGTTTATCTACTTTAAGATATTGCTACCTGAGTCGTTTAATTGAGGGAACAACACTAATGCTATTAGGCGACTCTAGTCTCGAGGTTTTATGATCTATATTATGAATAAGGTGTCAGCCTGGAGTGAAGTGTTTGGCTTGCAATACTCATAAAAAAGTCAGTTTTCCTTTTTTTCCATGTTAACTTGTGTGTTTGTGAGCATTAGAGATGATGCAAACTTTCCACTGCGTTAGTCAGCCCGTAAAGACTGGCTCTGAAGTTAGACACAGCAGGAACATATTATAATGAAGGACAAGCCTGAACAAACATGTTCTGGCACTTCGTAACAGCAGGGCCGAGTCAGGAGGAATACACGAGTGGAGGAAAAACAGTTTCCCTTCCAGACTCACATGAGGAGCTATCTTTGCGTAGACTATCAGACAGAGCTGCAGTTAATGGGAAATGTATTTAAGCTCTATAGTCTGCTTTAAACTAAGATCACACCACAGAGGTGGGCATGTGGTAACACTTTCATATGACATTTGCACTGACATGCATGCTTTTAAGAGCAGCTTGTAACATTGTTGACGTTGTTGACGTAACCTGTTGAATTTATACTCCAAACTAATAATTAGCAATATATTAGGTGAAAGTTATGGTGTCTATCATAAGAACCAAGGCAATGCACAGTCATCTTCACTCCTTACCAGTCTAGCAGAAGTGTTGAGAGTTCAGTATCAAAATTAATCCCTTTGCTCTAACATTATATCTTGTTTTGCTTCTATTTATATGAATTTATATTTATATCTTTGCTGTTAAATGTGGATTCTTGATGCAAGCAGGTTTACTTGCCAAGAGCTTCACCAATGGTAGCATTTACCGGTCTATACTATTTAATTGGCTACCTGTTCTTAACCCTTCTATTATGTTTTATTATTACTATTCTTTATTACTATTTATTGCTATTATTAGTATTTATACTGTGTGGGTCAATTTTACCCATTGATTTTATGAATGTAACGTTACAGGTTGAATTTTCTATCTGGTTGCAGCCCCTTCTAAGAGCACTACTTCTTTATCCTCTCATGCTAAACTAAGACTGGACGTTACAGTGACTCACTATTGCCTCTTGAGGTACAAAGTGTTATTACTAGACAGGACGAGTCGAGGCTAGCTGGTTTTTTTCAAGTATGTGTAACTGCAGCCCGAATTGAGAACCAATGGGCGTAGCAAATGGGCGGAGACAATGTCAATCATTTTTTGTATCAGCCAATCATATAACAATAATGAATTGTCAATCAGAAGATGCATTGGTCAATCAAACACGTAAAGTAATTCATTGGCCAATCAATTGTGTGAAGTACATGTCTATCATGGGTTCCAGCTCTGCTACTACTGCCTTGGCCTTCAGTGGCTGTGCTCTGGAGCACTGCTAGCTGTACAGCTAGCGAAAAGCTATAAGTTGTTGACGCTCATTCTTAAATCAGCACTGCGTTACTTATAGCAGTGTTTTAAGAACCATTGCAAACGATTAAAGATAATTAGTGAATGGTTTTGAGAGCCATGCACCAAATGATTGCCTCCAGTTCGGTGTGGAAGGAGTAATGGAGGATTTAGTTCAGTTCAGTGCTGATATGGATCTTCAGCTAACTGTTTTAAACATACTTCAAGATGTGGCCCAAATCTGTGTACACTAACAGATCTGTGTGTGGGAACATTAACTGCTAAATTAATTCAACAAACTCTAGATTGGCTGATGCAAAGAGTGACGGACAGCTCAGTCTAAACTGCGATTGGCCAATGCAAAAGGTGATTGACAGCCATAAGCTGTTATTTAATTGATTCCCTCCTCCTTTAGATCTCCTGTCTGCAGCATTACTTTAGAAATCAAGGGTCCAAATCATGGGCAAACAATTCTAAAATAAAAAAAATATGATGCTGAATGTAAATGCAGTTATAGGTTCATCATACAGTCTATACAGTCCATATTTGGAAACAATGCTGTAAAAACAGCCTGTTTTAAATTCACTGTTTCTGTAATCTCATGAAAACCAACTCATTTACATACGTCCTGCCCACAACAGTTTAGCCCCACCCATACTGAAGTTCCAAAGAGTGCTTCTGCTCTGAGTGCTTTAGGAAGACAGCACAGTGTATTCCATTTAGACACTCTGATCCTTACCGTTTGATCCTGTTACAGAGGTGGGCAAAGGTGGTCTTAAGAGTGTTGTTACCTTAGGCTGGGGAACTGAACCGCGGTCTATAGCATGGAGGCCAGAGGAACTACCAACTGCACAAAATGCAGAGCAACCCTTGGACCCTTTAATATTAAGTGTGCCTCCCATTGCTGCAGTGTTTGAGTGTATTTAGTCACAAGAGCATTATGTGGCTATTAATGAGGTCAGCTGCTGATGTTGGATGTTCTGATGTTCTTGTTCCCAAAGGTATTGGATGAAGATCCAGTTCTACTGCTCCACAGCCAGGTGCTGGTTGTCTTTATACCCTTAATACACCTGTGTCAGCAGTAGGCGTGCCTTAAAACAGTTGAATTCACTAATATAGAGGGGCTGTCTGGATACTTTTGGACACATAGTCATAGAAAGAAAGCCGAACTCTCTGCTCTGTATGCTTGACAGACATAGTCGTTTTACATTTGTGCAAGGTGTTTTCAAGGTCCAGAGCAAACATCAATCATCGGCCGAACTCCTTCACCTTCTGACAAGACAGAGAGAGCGTGTGTAAATATGAAAATGAGGGCCACATAAATCTTGCATCCATCCAGGTGAAGCAGTGTAGCAGAGGGCAATGCTGGACCCTCAGGAAAGAGTGCAAGGCAAGTCAGGACTCTTTTAAGTCCTCGCCCGTTTCTTTTTTTCCTTATTCTGTTTTAGCTGCGCCGACCCGACTCCTCCCGCTTCTGAAGGCTTTCCTTAGGGTACAGTTTCAGCTGATGATGAGCTGCACCAGCCTCCTGCATTCCATAAACCAGCAGCTTGTTCTCGAGGCTGCTCTGGTATTCTGTCTGTGTCTCTGCATGCTTCCAGCTGGGCTAATATGTAACGCAGCAAACGTTGTTTCACCTGTTGAGAAACGACGATAAGCTGCAATCATTTCTGCCTGTACTAACGTGGAAAACATTCCAGTGATGTTGCAATGTTTGGAATTGGTCACGGATGATTCGTATTCAAGATATAGGGTTTAATCTAAAGCAACTCCAGCTCGTTCTGGTTCATATCTTTCTGGGTTGTTGTTTTTTTAATACTGTAACTAATAACATGCTTCAGAGGACTTTCACATTTCAGCCAAGCTCCAGATAAGACTCACTGATAGAAGCTAACGTCTAATAGCGAAGTTTGAGTACATACGCTACAGCAGGACTGCCCAAAGCGTGGCCTGGGGGGCCAAACTTGGTCGGTGAGGTTTTCGTCTTTGCTTGCCAGAAAGTTACTCTCACTCAAAGACTGTACAAACATCTCACTGCTGTCCAAGGAAAAACAAGTGTCTCCAAAATGGTCAACTTTACAGAAGAAAGCAAAAACAGTCTTCACTTTTAATTCAAGTCAGTGAAACCAGACATTTTTCCAAGCTATTTTGGAGCATTTCTATTGGTCCATTTGTCATGAAATTTTCACACAATGTAATTGGCGGTTGTCAAGCTTAAATAAAACAGAAAAAAACAAAAATAGAGGTAAATGCTTTTCATTGTTGCTGTCTAAGGGACCAACATGTAACTCCAAAACAATAACTTTACACTCTTCACTTTCAGTGTAAGTTAATGTAAAAAGGGTTTCATTAGGAGTGATATTGGAGCTTTTCTATTGGTCCATTAATTATGACACTTCCACAGGATCAAGTTGTGTAAGGGAAAAAAAAGTCCAGAACCAAAAGTGTTTCCAAGCTATTTTGGAGCATTTCTATTGGTCCATGTGTCATGAAATTTTCACAGAATGTAAACAGCAGCTGTGAAATAGAAAAAGAAAAAAAATAAAGAAAGATATAAAGAAAAGAAAAACAATAACTTTACATCCTTCACTTTCAATGTAAGTTAATGTAGAAAGGGTTTTATTAGTAGTGATTTTGGAGCATTTCTATTGGTCCACTCATCATATAACTTCTACAGGATATGAAGAGCAGCTGTCATGTTTAAATGATATAGAAAATTGAAAATCGAGAAAAATGGAGAGCGATGATGTTATAAACAGCTTCTTTTTTTCCTCATACAACTTTTTTTTTCTATTTTAGTAGTAGCATTTTGGAGCATTTATTTTGGTCCATTTGTTATAAAATTTTCACACAATGTACCTGGCAGTTGTCGTGTTTAAATAAAACAGAAAAAAAAAATAGAGGTAAATGGTTTTCATCCTTGCTGTCTAAAGGACTAACATGCAACTCCAAAACAATAATTTGAAATTCTTCACTTTCAATGTAAGTTAATGTAAAAAGGGGTTTATTAGGAGTGGTTTGGGAGCTTTTCTATTGGTCCATTAATTATAAAACTTCCGCAGGATATAAAAAGCAGCTGTCATGTTTAAATAATATTGAAAATTGAAAATCGAGAAAAATGAGGAGTTCTTCGGACAGTGATGATGTTATATACAGCTTCTGTTTTTCCTCATACAACTTTATTTTTTTCTATTTTAGTAGTAGTATTTTGGAGCATTTCTATTGGTCCATGTGTCATGACATTTTTACACAATGTAAACAGCAGCTGTGTAATAGAAAAAGAAAAAAACAGCGAAAGATATAAAGAAAACAAAACATAACTCCAAATCCGTAACTTTACAGGAGTGGCCAAAACATTCTTCTCTTTTAATATAAGTGAATGTAAAAAGGATTTATTCTAAAGGATTTTACACCATTCCTATTGGACCATTTATCATACAACCTTCACAGGATATGAGGAGCAGCTATCATGTTTAAAAGATGTAGAAAATTGAAGATTGAAGAAAAATTGAGAGTTCTTTGGACAGTGATGATGTTATATACAGCTTCTGTTTTTCTTCATACAACTTTATTTTTTTCTATTTTAGTAACACAATACAGCAAGAATGCTCACCATGCTTCTTTTTTAATGCACAGTTACTGTTTATTTGCTGAATATAACACATTAGAGGAAAACAGTATATACATGTGGATATGCAAAACCACATTCAGTAAATACACACAATGGTGCACTACAAATGCTGTGTTAGCTTATATGACCAGGGGTGCCAAAACTTTGCATACGAACGAATAACCATTTTTCAAAGAACACTTTATCCTTGTAAGACCTGGTAATTCCTTTTTGTCCTCTGGAGAGGACATGAGTCTCCAAAAGATATTTCAAAAAAAAGGTATAAAACTGTTGTAGCTAGTTCTCAAAGCAATTTTTATTGATATGCACAAATATTTAAATACCTCACAGCATACTTTTTGTTGTTGTCCTTTGTAGTGGACATGGGGACTAAATCTGGTTTTATATGAAATAAATGGTGTCACAGGTGACGGGAATTTGATTGAGGCAGAGAAAACTTTGCAACATGTAAGCTCTGTAAACATGTAAACATGTAAATTCATTACTAATGTATTTTTAATTCATTACTAATTTAATTTATTCCTAATTTATTAGAAAATGATACATAATTGTACATTTAAAATAGAACGAAATGAAATGGACCATAAGAGAAGTTGGGTACTACGTGTGGAAAGTGTGAAACTTTAGCTCAAGGTTTGGAATGATTAACACAGGTTTAGCTAGTGGGCCTAAAAACTGTTTAAAGCTGAATTTTATTTTATTTTAATCAAAGTAACTGTAACTTTTGGAATAGGTTATTATTTATTCCTGTTTATGTTCATATACAGTGCATTTGAAATATTTCTTGTACTGCCAAAAGTGGAAATGGTATCAAAAAAGGTAAATCGTGTTTGTTTACTCAGTTTTCATTTACATTATTTTCTAGAATTGAGTTGGTGCTGATGTTGGAGAAGGTTTTTTGGTCTGATGCAGAACAGAAAACAAGAAATATGTCATAAACAATGTCCTGATGTCCACTATTAAGGACATTCCATAAAAAAGAATAAAAAAAACATGTTTTTTTCATCTAGTAGACTTATTTTATGTTGAAATTATTGAAATTCTCAAACTTTAATTTATCTGTATTTAAATAAGGATTTAAATACAGTCCTTACAAGCCAAACTAGACTTTCCCAGTGCTAATTCAGCAGTGCTAGTTTGGTTCTGTGGAAGTATGTGGTATATCTATAAGTTGGAATGCAGGGAGAACCTATTGGTGTGAACAAAGCTCCAGAAACAATGACTGGCCCTTCCTGAACTCTGACCTCCTTCGCTCCAGTTTGTTCAACTGCCCTAAAGTCGGTGGCCTGTAAACAGAAACGTTTCTGCTGTGTTTTTGTTAGTTTCTTCCTTCTCTGAGAGCGAGCATTATAAATCATTCCCCAGGACTATTTATTTCAGGCTTCACTTAGAAAGCTTGACTAAGCGTTTTCACTAAAACCAGGCCCTGAGCTATTGAACTGCAGGCCAGTGAAACAAACAGAGGTTGTCTTGTGTGTCCGCTATTGTCTATTGAGTTACCTTCTTACTTCAGCTCCTTCTACTACCCTCCCCAACACCACCCCCTCTCAGACATACACACTCACACACACTCAGCACAATCAGAACATGATGGCTTGCTCACTTTAGAGCTTCCTGGAAAGTTCTCATAAAGAGTAATATTAAACCGCAGGGGTGCGTAAGTGCAGGGCTCAGGTTCACAATCTTCTCCAGCTTTTACAACCTTTAAAAAATATCAGAGAAAAGCGAGAGAAAACTGGAAAGAAAGATTAGGTCTGGAGAATATGAGCTTTTGTTAGAAATAAAGAGTCGTATGAAACACAGCTTACGAGGCCTTGCACACCTGAAACACCTTCTCCTCTGTTTGATTAGCCAGAAACTTCTAATATTGTGTTTGTCCATAATGATTTGCTTAGTTCAGTAGAAAACTCAGTTCACACTGGTTACTCATTATATTCAGCAGGCTCAGCTTTTTTACTCAGTCTATAACACTTCATAAACACAAGGGGTTGGAGGAGTGTGGCCCTCCCGTTGTTTACCAGGCATGCAGAGAGGACACCAGTCCTTCTTACTGCTCTGTGAGCTGAACCTGAAGAACACATTGCACCTTTGACTCAATGAACGCTCTGCTATGGTTGCAATAGTATAAACTAACTAAACTCTACATAGAAATCTATTAGTTTTAAAGTGTATTAAGTACTAATAGTAATAGTATTAATGTAATAATTAGTGGTATTAATAGGTGATAGATCCCAAAGGGAAATTCAAGATCTTTGCATTTAACCCATCCAAACAGTTAAACACTTACATATACACACACTAGTAAGCACACTTGCCCAGAGCAGTGGGCAGCCCTACCACAGCACCAGGGGGGGCAGTCAGGGGTTAGGTGTCTTGCTCAAGTGTCCTTTTGGTTCATGGGATTGAACCAGCAACCTTCCGGTCACAAGGCTGGTTCCCTAACCTCCAGCCCACGACTGCCCAGTAATAGTAGATGAAATAGACTTTATTAATTCCAGAAGAAAATTAAGATCTCTGCATTTATCCCCCCACACACACTAGGGGGCATTGAGCACACTTGCCTGGAAGGGTGGGCAGCCCTACCACACTGCCCCGAGGATTGCAGTCAGGGGTTAGGTTCCTTGCTCAAGAGTACTTCAAGCGTGTCCTGTTGGTTCATGGGATCAAACCAGCGATCTTCCGGTCACAGGGCTGGTTCCCTAACCTCCAGCCCATGACTGCAAAGTAATAGTAGTTGTAATAGTAAGATACTTTATTTATCCTAGGAGGAAATTCAAGATCTCCTATCTTAACCCATCTGTGCAGTGAAACACTCACATATACACAAACACTAGGGGGCATTGAGCACACTTGCCTGGAGGGGTGGGCAGCCCTACCACAGGGTTTAGGTGTCTTGCTCAAGAGTACTTCAGTTGTGTCCAGTTGGTTCATGGGATCGAACTGGCAACCTTCCAGTCACAAGGCTGGTTCCCTAACCTCCAGCCCACAACCGCCCAGTAACAGTAGTAGTAATGGTAGCAGAAGTAGTATTTCCTGCCTCTCCAGATCAGTTTGACCAACCACAGAGGCCCATGCACGTCCCATTCTTTCTCCTATCATAATGTTGAGATTAATGCCTGTGCAAGCTGTTAGGAAATGTGCCCTGATCAGGTATTTCTGCTCTTGCCTGCTCTCAGGGGCAGTTTGACCACCACGGAACGGAGCACGTCCCATTCACACTTCTGATAACACTGATGCCTGCTCAAGTCAAGTTTATTTGTATAGAGCTTTTTACAACAATGTTTTCACAAAGCAGCTTTACAGGAGTTTAAAAGTATGAAAACATGAAATCACAACACTTTCTCCACTGTGAGCAAGCCAGAGGTGATGATGGCAAGATAAAACTCCCAGACTCCCAGAGTTCTTTACTATTTTTTTATGATCATGACAAGCTTTGAAAAACAGGGCCTATTAGTCCAGCGCTTGAGAGCCAGACCAGATATTCATACACGTCCTGTCTGGATCACTGAGCACGTTATTAAAACCACCTCCTTGTATTTAAACTCACTGTCCGTTTTATCAGCTCCACTTACCATGTAGGAGCACTTTGTAGTTCTACAGTTACAGACTGTGGTTCATCTACTTCTCATCTTCTCGGAAGACTCTGTTACCATGTTCTGGACCCCCACAGGGCCACCACAGAGCAAGTATTATGTGAATGGTGGACCCTTTTCTGCGGTGCAGTGACAATGACATGGTAGTGGTGTGTTGGTGTGTGTTGTGCTGGTTCGAGTGGATCAGACACAGCTCCACTCTACTAGATGCTCCCACTTTTTGTTTATGTACACCATTGTATATTTTGTACATTTTATATTATTGATTATTTTCTGTCAATTCTTTATTGTTCTTGGTAAAAAGATCAATCAATCAATCAATCAATCAACCTTTATTTTAACTCTGAAGTACATTAAGGGGCAACCCTCATTTTCAATGTAGCCAAGCATTTACAAGAACAGGGATTGACATGACAAAAAAAAAAAAAAAATTTAATCATTATAAATTAAAACAACTGAGAAGAAAGTAGCTAATAAACATTAAAAGAAAAGTAAAAAAAACAGTGAATATAAAAATAAAAATAAAAATACTAAACATAGATATAAAAAGATTTAATTAGTAAGAAATTAAGATAAAAAGAGGGTAAGCGATTAATAATAAAATAACAAAGTAAAATTGTTCAAAATAAAATTTAAGAGGAAAAACAGGCTAAAACTAAAAAAATAAAAGTTATTATATAAAAGTAATAATAATTTGAGAAAATAATAAAATAAAATAACATTCAAATAAGATAAAAGGTAATAATAAAACAAATAAAATAATAAAATAAATACATACAAATAAAGCTAAAGCAAGAAATAAAAATTAAGAATAAGTAAGATTAAGTAAAACAGGTACAGGCTGTCTGAAGGTGGTTAAATATTAAAAGTTTAAAATGATTGAGTGACACCAGTGAGCTAAGTTTTAAGCTAAGATAAGCTTCCTCCCAACGTTTCTAACTCTTGCTACTGTCGCCTTGGCTTGATGTTGATTATAATTATATGATACCGTGCTATATATGGCCAGCACATTGGACAAGGGGCACTAGTGGGCACTCCATTTAAACAAACAGGGTGACACCTGTAGCATGTTGACTATTTATTAGTTTATCTGGCCCAGCCAGGGACTAGATGAACAATGACCCATTGATATCTACGTCTTGTAGGGTTAATTATTAGCACTATGTGACTCTGTTTGTTAGTTGGCCATGAGCTGGTGAAGCTGATGTCACAGGTATGTGTCTGTACCATGTTCCTCTGAAAACAAAGGTTATAAGTAGTGTGTGAAATACCCCCTGGTTCGAGGTTGGCTTGCTAGTCCAGCATGGCTGACTGTTCACTTGCCATAGCAGCACTTCAATATCAACAAAATGTTTGTTTCAACAGTTCTCAACAGTTTGGTAGGTCTTCCACACATTACCTGATATCTTACTCACCTCCTTTGCTTTCCCCAGTCTAAGATATGAGTGACCAGTCACTCCTTTCACCAAACTTTTGGGAAAAGTTCAGATTTACAAACATGCTACAGCATATTGTCCAGTTTTTAGAGGTATCCCAGGTGTAGTTACAGTTGTTACACTACAAAGGACCAACTAGGTGAGCCTGTTTGCTCTAGCGCCCCCCTGAGGCAGATTAGTGCTGTATCTCTAGTTAGTTATAACATTCAAAGACAGAAGCTTACTGATTGCGGGTGAAGCAGCTGAACAATGACTGTATGACGCCCAAATAAGTTTAAATTAGAATAAATAGGAATTTTGTGGGTTAAAGAGGTTAATTAGGGGATCCTGAATGGACCTCCCCAGGAAGCCCTGTATTTCATATCTTGGTTATAAATCTAATTTTCTCATAAATGGTTTGAGATACTTGTATAGACTGGCTCATTAATATCTATTAGGCTCAGGGAACAGTGCTGTTCAGTACAGTACTGATTATTTGTTCTGCCTGGCGAGCATGAATTTACCCGAAGGACTTTGAGTCCAAAGTCCTTTGGGTTCTTAAGGAAGTTTAGTCTTAAAAGCAAATCCTTTTAGATCTGTTCATACACTCTTTCCTTTAATTATAGGCTGAATTATCTTATGACTTACAACACTATCACTGTTACACCATCATTAATGGCGCTGGCTTGACTGGTGTAGTTTAGCGACGCTGTGAATTTCATTAGTAAGTCTTTGATTGAAGCCTTCGTTGTTTTGATTACCTCGGCTGCTTTCATGTCACACAGACGAGGTCTCTGCTAATAAGGGCCTCTTCAGTGTTTAATATTCAGCCCGGGATTTAGACTACATTATGATAAAACGTTGGTTTCCATGGCGGGGAGAGCTCCTGGGGGACATGCAGGGCTCCCTGGGTGAAAAGCTGCTGAATATTTAATGAAGATGTTGGGGTGGGGTGGTGGGCGGGGGGGTTCTTTTGCACTGGCATAAGCGGCTGAGCTGGCAGACCTGGACATTCTCTCTTTATCTCTCTCTCTCTGCTTCTCTCACTCTCTGTAAGTCTCTTAACCCCCCGTAGAGCTCAGCCACACCACCCCAGCTGTCGAGTGTAGGGTGGGACCCAGAGGAATACAGTTTACAGACACACTGTACACCCACAGCCATAAAGCCTTTACTGTCTTCTACTTAATTAACTTAAGATATCATTTTGAAACATCGTCGCTAGAAACAGTGAGTTATAGAAACAGCTATGATGAGTTCATCGTGCTGACATTTGTTAGTTATTTATTGAAATAATACCATTGCATTGGTGGCCCCCATGTAAAATAACCAACTGGACGTTTAATTATGCATACATTTTGAACAAAAAAGCTGGCTGGTTAATTCTTAGCCAGTGGGCCTACAGGTGGAAATCGACTTATGCCTCACAGACCCGCTTCTAAGTGACTTTCCTAAGTACTTACATTTATATAATTAAAGGCAATTCATGTTCACTTCCATTTAATTTCATCAGCTCGTAAAAGACTGGGCACTAGAAGACAGACAGAAACAATATCCTGAATGGTGCTCAGCTCTTGGAGCTCCTCTTCTTTCCACACTCTGCTCTATTCTTGGCAATTGACAGTGCGACAGTGATTCTGTGCTTCGTGATCATTATAAATCAGCTTACAGTATTTCATCCATTTAATTTCCCACCGGTACAGTGGACTGACGTCATCAGACAATGTCAAAGTTTAGTGGGGAAGAAAATTGAGTGTTTGTCCTCGGGGGAATAAAAGCGTATGGACAGGAACGGTAGAAAGATGGATAGATAGCGAGAGAGTCAAAGAGAGAGAAAGACAGAGACCGAGAGAGAGAGGGAGAGACAGAGGGAGCGTCTAGGTCCTAGGAGTGCTGTCTGGGATTGTGAATTGATTAACGCAGGGTGAAATCCATTAGCTAATGAAGTCTGTCTAGGGGACAGGGGTGTATTTTTTCAAGGAATTACCTCACTGCTTCACGGCTTTGTCCTACATCTTTTCACTGGGCTCTCACGCCATTTCACCATGTCTGGCAGTAATATCTGTGTACATACACAATAGATGGAGATATATATATATATATATATATATATATATATATATATATATATATATATATATATATATATATATATATATATACACACACAAAGATAAGCTTGAAAAGGTGTGATGTATGACGTACGTCAAAACACTACTTACTGTATTAACCCTTTGATGCACAACCTGGGTCAAAAGTGACCAGACTGAGATTTTTTTTCATATATGTTACATCATTCAAGCTTACAGGAATTCCTTAATTTACTTGTTTTTCATCATCACTAATACATATTTCAGTTTTGTTTTTTTTCCCTCTTAAATAAAAATTATTTTTATATCTCTGCACTTCTAACACATAACATGATTAGAATGAACCCTAATGGGTTCACTATGAAATTTGATAGGAACTGTTGACATTGGCAAACATTTGCAGTCAGAAACATGTTTATTATTTTTGTTTATGCAGTAAATAAATAAGAATTCAAATAATGATTTATGGTCAAAAACAAGATTTTTAATGAACACATGAATTATACTATATACCAAAGAGTTACTCAGCAGTGCATAAAATGACATAGTGGGCCAGTTTGACTCATGTTGTGCATTAGAAGGGGTTTGCTTAGCTTATCACCGGAAGGTCGCTGGTTCGATCCCCGGGATCCCCCAGGCCACGACTGAGGTGCCCTTGAGCAAGGCACCTAACCCCAACGGCTTCCTGGGCGCCGTGGATAGGGCTGCCCACCGCTCTGGGCACATGTGCTCACTGCCCACTAGTGTGTGTATATGTCGGTGTTTCACTGCACGGATGGGTTAAATGCAGAGGTCAAATTCCGCTGTGTACAAAAAACACGTGGCTAATTAATTAAAAAAAAAAAAAAAAAAAAAAAAAAAAATATATATATATATATATATATATATATATATATATATATATATATATATATATATATATATATATACACAGACACTATATAGCCAAAAGTATTCACTCGTCGGCCTTCACAGGCATATGAACTTGAATGACATCCCTTTCTTAATCCATATGTTTTAATATGATGTCGGGTGGCCCACTCTTGCAGCTATAACAGCTTTAACTCTTCTGGGAAGGCTCTCCACACGGTTTAGGAGTGTGTTTATGGGAATGTTGGACCGTTCTTCCAGAAGTCCATTTGTAAGGTCAGACACTGATGTTGGATGAGAAGATCTGGCTCTCAGTCTCCGCTCTAATTCATCCTAAAGGTGTTCTATCAGGTTGAGGTCAGGATTCTGTGCAGGCCAGTCAAGTTCTTCCACACCAAACTCACTCGTCCATGTCTTTATGGAGCTGCTTTGTGGACTGGTGGGCAGTCATATTGTAACAGGAAGGGGCCGTCCCCAAACTGGTCCCACAAAGTTGGGGGCATGAAATTGTCCAGAATCTCTTGGTCTGCTGAAGCATTAAGAGTTCCTTTCACCGGAACTGAGGGGCCGAGCCCAACTCCTGAAAAACAACCCCACACCATAATCCCCCCTCCACCAAACTTTACACTCGGCACAGTGCAGTCAGACAAGTACCGTTCTCCTGGCAACCACCAAACCCAGAGAACTTGCCTTCACTGCTCTGAAGTCCAGTGGTGGCATGCTTTACACCACTGCATCCGACACTTTGCAGCTTCTTGGCCATGGAAACCCATTCCATGAAGCTCTCTACGCACAGTTCTTAAGCTAATCTGAAGGCCACATGAACCCTAATTCAACTATTTGAGTGGATGTATGAATGGAAATCTAGTGTATAACTCTCTTTAAAGGATTTTCTTTTCTTTTAATATGCAAGGCAAAAAACAGAGCACGTGTCTTCTATTAGTCTTACAGGCCGACAAAATTCTAATGAACTCATTAATTTTAGCCGAGCCTCTTTCTGTGTGTGCATGAACGTGAATAATATTTCCATTACGTACCAGCAGATAGGGAATCAGCTAAAGTGAGAAACCTCAGCTTTGGGTTGTGTTCACCGCTTGTTCTTGCTCTTGTTCTTGTTTTAGGATGTCATCATTTCGTGCTTCGCCTGTGATTAGATTGTTGTTTATTACATTTTCCAAGTATCTCGTCTGCTCGGTAAATGAATTATTGGTTACCACAAGTATTCAGTGTCAGTTTGTTTCAGAGAAGAACGCACATTCGGTTCCTCTGACCTTAAAAATGGAAAGAAAGGTTTATTAAATTAATTTGAAGTGATAAGATATGTTTGCTTATAACACTTAGTTTAGACTGTCTGTCTGCACTGTAATCATGGAATTAGCAGTGTTTTGAAAATGTCCAAGTATGCCCAGTGTAGTGGGCGTAGTGGCTTAGCTCTTTTAGTGAGGTCGCCTGAGTTTACAAACATGAACGTTTGACCTCAGATCTGATGCTGTGATTTGCTTCCTGAGCGTGTGGACATGCGGAGGAGTCCTGTGATTGTTTCTGCTTGACTTCATTGTAACACGCACACACACACACACACACACAAACAGAATCTTTATGATATATTTTCCATATATGACAAATACTGCTGTTGTCAAATTTAAGAATAAAATTGTGATCCATAGTGCGGATTGTTCTTCTTGATTTTTGGAATGCTTTGCACTTTTTGGTGCTTTGCACTCCTCAGTAATCCATAAATATAATAAAATGTTATCCTAAAGAATATTTCAAAAATACTCTTCATCAGATAATTACGAGCACGTAAAACACACAAAGCTTTAATTTCTCATAACAGTTTTAAAGCCAGATTGTTGTGATTGAAGATGTTCTGCCAGAGAGAATCACAGATACTAAGAATAACCTCACAGTGCCACCTGCTGACTAACTGTTAGACACTAGCAGTCTTCTCAAACCTCTCTCTCTCTCTCTCTCTCGCTCTCTCTCTCTCTCAGTGTTTCTGTCTTCCTCCCTTTAACCTTTCTTGAAACATTTGTTCTCTTCACCTGCGGTAGAGAGATACAAACATTTACACTGGCCACTCAGATCACTAAGCCAGTGTCCCTTGTGGCTAAAATGGTCAGAATTATGGAAAAAAAATATTTTATTAACAAGCATAGTAAAAAAAACACTCAGATATTGCTTAAAAAAACTGAATAAAAAGTTTTGCATGCGCTTTACATCACTCACTCGAGCATGTTTAGCAGGCTTCTCCACAAGGTGGAGCTGTTAGCACGGCAAGTGCATTGTTTGTGTTTCATTTAAAGAGACAAAACATGACTGCGTATTTGGTGGACAAACACAAATGTATGTGTTTGCATTCATGACTTTCAAAATAACTAGACTTTAAAGATTTTCATATAATTTCAGTTTAATGCTTAAAAAGCTTAGAAGTACAAGCATGGAAAGTATGTTGATACGGCAGTGGCCTATGCTCTACTTCTTCATCCTCTCATGTTGGACTGCAGTGACTTATTGTCACTTCTTGAGATATAAAGTGGTACTACCAGACAGGACAGGCCAAAGCTAGCTGGTCAGCATGCCAGCTTCAGTAGATTATTGTAGATGTCCTTTGACGCATCATCCAAACTGTTATTTCTTCACATTCGGTTAATAAATTTAGTTATCTTAGTTACATCTGGAATATATACAACAATATTCTCCTTTTATCTACTTTTATCTGCCTCAGACTCACGAACTGGAGGACACAGTAATGCAATGCAATCGAGGGTGTAGCAGATGGCAAGAATTGAGAAGACAACTGGTTGGTGTCAGGTGAGGAGGAGGCCCTAATGGTGAGTCTTCCAACAGTATTTGGCAGGATAGGACATACTTAATACAATACAATTCAGTAGCAGTGTAGCCTGTACCCTAGCTGTAGTTTACTTGGCTGCTGAAATGACACCAAACACAGCACAGTCTGAACTGGTATCAAGGAACTCCCAGTACTGCTTATATGGTCTATAGATGGCAGCAGCGGTCATTAGATTGGATTTAAAGAATTAAAAAAAAGTAAATGTCTGTTGAAGAGTGATGGGAATAAAACTGGCATGAACACAAATAGACTGTACACATCTAAATTTTTGTGTATAGTATATAGCAGAGGTCACTAATAGGCGGACTGTGGCCCGGTCTGAAACCAGACGTTGTCCAATGCAGACCGAAACTGTAGAGAAGGATTGAATTCTGTCAGTGGTTATTATAAGCGGCGGAGCTTTTGTAGTCTTTACACTATACAGGCTTCATGGCGTAGTAAACTCACAGACCAATCACGTGTGATGTAAAATCACTGATTGCGCTCCTCAGCCAATCAGATCTGTGCAGATGCATGCACACAGACGAGAAGCAGCAGTCGGAGAATAAAGCAAGTCAGACGGCGTGCTCTAATAAAAGAAAAGTCAATGATGAAAAACGACTTTTCAACCAGTAATAGACTGAGACAGAACCACTACACACAGAACAGCCCTGATATCTCATATGTGTGAGAATTGTGTGTGAGAGCTCACTTCTCTCACTAAACAAGAGAAAGTGTGGAGGAATACAAGAGGGAGATAAACTGTTAAGATGTGAAACTCAGTTAACAAGACTAAACGTTTTATTTTCCTTTTTTTATTATAAATAAACATTTTATGATGCACAAAAGTATTTTAAATGTAGCCCTTGTTTTTACTTAAAGTGATGAAAAAGCATTTATTCAGTTCAGCATTTAAACAGTAAATATACTGAAATATACTGAACGGTATGTGTGATGTGTTGGTGTTTCAGTAGCTGATGATATAAGATGCTGATACTAGACTACTTCAGTAAACAGGATACACCACTGAATCAGAACACACGTTAGAAATGATGAAGGTCCGGACATTGGCCTGAAGAAATTTCCTCTAGGTGGACCTTACTGAACTCTAATTAAACACCCCTGCTATATAGTCGTCATTTGTGAGCATGTCTATAATTTTTCCTGTTAGTTTGCGTTTTCAGATGCAGAATAATATCCAAACTTAATTATGATGTGTTATCTTCTCTACCTCTATCTTTAAATTTGGCTACTGTTCTTTTCATTTGGTGTATATATTATAATGTATGGATAAAGAGACACGCTCTAGAAAGCTTAATTACATTAACATACATTAAAAATAGACAATGTTGTTGTAGAAATTATGTTTTTTTTAATGTGCAAAGAACCTCTCAAAATAAAGTGTTACCCAAAGTTTTTCTACATTTCTATACAGCTCTTATCTTATGTATAAATAGTAAAGGAGCAGCCCAAAGCTTAAAGTATTAGGACTAAAACCAGATGTGGCAGTTTAAAAGGCTGAACATTGGCTGACTTGAGATCCACCTACACCAATTCATTCACTGTTGCATTTGCAGTGGCCATTTCTTCTGCTTTAATTTATTTTCAGATGCTGTATAATATCCAAACTTAATTATGATGTGTTAACTTCTCCACATCTATCTTTAAATTTGGCTACTGTTTTTTTCATTTTGTGCATTTATTATGGTGTATGGATGAAAAAATAAATGCTCTAGAAAGCTTATTTACATTAACTTATGTTAATTGACAAAAATGGACTTTTTGAAATTCTTTATATCCAATCTAATGACTGCTGCTGCCATCTATAGACCATATAAGCAGTACTGGGAGTCCCTGCATACCAGTTCAGACTGTGCTGTGTTTGGTGTCATTTCAGCAGCCAAAAGGAAACTCCAGCTACAGTCCAAGCTATACTGCTACTAAATATTAAGTATAACATGCATTTCTAAGCCTTGACTGTTTCTGTCAGTGAGGGAGCACTGGTTTGGTTTCAGGTATGAAATAGCCAAAGCAATCAGAACGTTTCATTTATTATTTAAGTGTCTTGCTCTGGTAGAAGATTCAGCGCGACCACTGCCCTGAAAAATCAATACAAATCAATTCAGCTCAATTCAAACAACCCTGAAGGTGTAGAGCATGTTATGGTGGCATGATAAGTGATTATAGTTGACTCATTCTTCATAGGTTTATGTTGACGTTAGGGTTAGGGCTAGGATTAGGGCCAGGGAGAGGATTAGGATTAGGTTTTTGAATTAAATTTAGGATCAGGAGTAGGGCTAGAGCGAGGGTTAGGGTTAGATCTTGTGTTAAGGTTAGGATTAGGGCTGGGGTAAGGATTAGTATTAGGATGAGTTTTGGGCTGAGGTTAGGATTATGCCTAGGATTAGGGGCAGAGCAAGGGTTAGAATTAGGTTTTGTGTTAAGATTAGGATTAGGGCTAGGGTTGGGATTAGCTTTTGGTTTAAACTTAAATCAGGTTTAATTATGTTTTGTTTAAAGTTAAGGTTGGGGTTAGGATTGGGAGCAGGGTGAAGGGTAAGGATTAGCTTTTGTTTTGAGGTTAAGGACTACAGTTTATGTTGAGGTTAGGGCTAGAATTAGGGCTAGGGTTAGATTTGTCTTAAGGTTAAAGTCAGGACTTGGGCCAGGGTTAGAGTTAGCATTAGGTTTTGTTTTACGGTTCAAGGTGAGGATTAGGATTAGGGCCAGGGTTGGCATTAGTAGTTTTGGGTTGAGGTTAAGTTTTGCTTAGTGGAAATAACATGTTAAGAACGTAAGGCATGGTTTACTCCATGCCATGTTTTGTTCCCCCACTCTCTCTTCCTCTCTCTGGCTTCTAGTGGAATGTCGGTCACCTTGGCCTGCTCCTCGTCAGTCAGAACATGAATTGTTGTGTGTATTTGGTTGTGGTGTGAACTCCAGCTTGTTGTAAGAATCTTTATCTTTGTCGTCAGTATTTCTAATTTTATTAATCTGTCTTTGATTACAAGCCTGCAGCTCTGTAGGGGGATAAGGCCCCTTTATTATTATTATTACTTTATTATTATTAAGTAAAAATGAGTTAGTATTGGTTTGTTTTGGGCATTAAATTAACCCTGATAACATTTGCTGCACACAAAATAAAACATCTAGGCTTGTATTGTTAATAGTGGTCATTTGTGATTTGAGTGGGGCATAAGGGAAGGGGTTGTCCACCTTATGTTTGGTCTGGCTTAGCCAAGCCGTAACACATCAGTACATTTTTAAGAAGATTAATATATTCAGATACTTCTCTACTGCTGATTGACTTATATGTTGATGTGTTGCTGATACTCTGTTACTGATATTCTGCAAAGAACCACTCAAAAAAGTGTTACCCAGTGTTTCTCTACATTTCTACACAGCTTCTATCTCATGTATACGTCCTGTGTCAGTTTGGGAGTAATACTAGTGACTGTACAGCCCAAAGTTTAACATGCTAGGACTAATAATAGATTAGGCAGTTTGCAAGGTTGAAGATTGGCTGACTTGAGATCCACCTACACCAATTCATTTACTGTTACAATAGCAGTGACCACTGAATCTGCTTTATTTTCACTGTCCTGACGTGTATACTTGTCTTCACTGTGGACCGAGACAGTGTTATGATGCTGGGACGGAATTGCAGTCAGTCTCTGAGGACCACCCACTAGAGCCGCTGTCCCTGGTGCTGACATGAAGCGTGGCGTGTGTGTGTGTAAAGGGGTGATGAGGATCACTGCCTCAAGGTTGTGTTTCAGCTCCGACGTTGTCTGTTGTCTGCAGGCTAATTGTCGACTGATGAGCTTTGGGCAGCTTTAGGATTTAGAGAGTATTATGAGCAGAGAGAGGGAGGGAGGCTGAGCCTGCCTTCGAATGAGAGAAGGAGAGAGCGGGTGGGGGAGGGAGTGGAAAAGAGAGGGGAAAAGAGGAGTGCAAGAGGATAGAGAGCGAGTGTGGAGGAGAGAAGCGGTGAATGGGAGGAAGGAGAGAGAAGAGAAAGAGAGAGAGAGAGAGAGAGAGGGAGTGGAGGAATGCGCGCACATGCACCAGTGGACGGGATCGGTGCGGCTGTGCTGACTCAAGAGCATCTCGACGCTGGGGTCTGCTGTCCTGCCTAAGGGAGGGCTGCCACTCCACTAACCACACGCAGCTGCAGAGAGAGGAGCGAGTGAGTGAGTGAGAGAGAGAGAGAGAGAGAGAGAGAGAGAGAGAGAGAGAGAGAGAGAGAGAAACGGATAGACAGACACGAGGAGACACTGAGGAAGACTCGGTCTACCAGCAGCCATGGCAGATGAGACGGGTGAGTCTAACATGCTTAATCAGTTCTATTCTGTAACACTGAGCTAGTGTGCTGTAGCAGCATGTCTGTCTCAGGACGTGGATTGGATGCTCTGTGCTGCGCGTCTTAGTGTTATAAACACAGCAGCTGTGAATAGCCGCAGCTCGGAGGCTGCCACCCCAGACTGCTCTTGTTTTTTTTTTTTCTTTAGCCTCATCTTGAAAAGGTCACATTTGAGTTGTTACAGCTGCCCAGGTGGGCGTGGTGGTGGTGGTGGGGGTGGCGTAGTGGGGAGTTTAGCCACAGCCTGTGAGTGTTTAAAGTGGGGCACAGCCTGCCTTGGCTAATGACATCCTCAGGGGGCTCTGTCACTCACTTTTATTCTGTAAGTTCATGAGAGAGAGAGAGAGAGAGAGAGAGAGAGAGAGAGAGAGAGAGAGAGAGAGAGAGAGATAGAGAGAGAGAGAAAGGCTGAGATTTGTGAAACGAAGCAAAATGCTAGTGCGTAGGTGTTTGTGTGGAAGGCTTGAAGTATCAAGATCCTGTTGTGATATTGAAGGTGTATCCTAATAGCCCCCCTGCCCTGTATTTCTATTTTCACTCTTCTTACCAGGGATTATCAGGGTGATTACACACACTCTCTCTCCTTCTCTCTCTCGCTCAACCTCTCTTGGCTGTAACAAAGCAACAAACAAACATGTATATTATAACAGAACCTCTTAACCCCAATGGTCATAACATCAACATGCACTAAACACATTTAAGTTATTTTCTTTTGTATTTAGTTACCATTTACTGTACCATTGAGTTTTTGTTTTTGTTGTGATAGCGACAGTATGCCTTTAGAAAGTGAAGCCTTCCTCTCTTTCTAGGCACCTGATTTCCATCTCCTTTCATTGTCACACCCCAGAGATGCATGTTGTAATATCTCAGTGATAAGAGAAAAGCATAGCACTTCAGATGCACTGCTGTGCTATATATTGGAAGTAACAGAGCAATTTCTTTTTTATTTACTCTTTAAAATATTTCCTTGAATGTAGTCTGTATACACACACACACGTTTGTCTTACTATACTTGTGAGCTTGTCCATAGATTTATATTAATCTTTAAAGTACTGTAGCTATTGATAATAAATAATAACTCTAACCTGAACCTCAGTATCCCACATAATGCTACACCTACACCTAACACTAACCTGAACCTCAGTATCCCACATAATGCTACACCTACACCTAACACTAACCCTAACCTCAGTATCCCACATAATGCTACACATACACTTAAACCTAATCCTAACCTTTACTTCAATATCCCACATAATACTACACTTGACTTAAAGCAAATCCTAACTTTAACCTCAGTATCCCATATAATACCACACGACACCTAAACCTAACACTAACCTTAACCCAAGTGTCCTATATAATACTACACCTAAACCTAATCCTAACCCTAACCTCAGTGTCCCATATAATACTACACCTAAACCTAACACTAACCTTAACCTCAGTATCCCATATAATAAAACACATACACCTAAACCTAACACTAACATTAACCTTAGTATCACATATAATACCACACCTAAACCTAACACTAACCTTAACCTCAGTATCCCATATCATACAACACATACACCTAAACCTAACACTAACCTTAACCTTAGTATCCCATATAATACTACACATACACCTAAACCTAACACTAACCTTAACCTTAGTATCCCATATAATACTACACCTAAACCTAAACCTAACACCAACCTTAACCTCAGTATCCCATATAATACTACACCTAAACCTAACACTAACCTTAACCTTAGTATCCCATATAATACCACACCTAAACCTAACACTAGCCTTAACCTTAGTATCCCATATAATACCACACCTAAACCTAACACTAGCCTTAACCTTAGTATCCCATATAATACCACACCTAAACCTAACACTAACCTTAACCTCAGTATCCCATATAATACCACACCTACACCTAATCTTAACCTCCATATCTCCTATAATACTACACCTAAACCTAAACCTAACAGACCTAGACTATTTTTTTTTTAATCCAAAAAGGACAATTTCAGTGGATGGATCCGTAATGAAACACACAGATGTGAAGAACAGGAAGAAGGATCTCACCTTAAAAAATATAAAACTGTTTAGGAGCCTTTACCTTAATAAATGAAAGTGAAGGTGAACTGGACTGGGTTGATGGTGTGTCTTGTTTTCAGACTCTCTGGCTGATGCGTTGAAGGCTATCAGTGTGAGCACAGAGCTGGTAGAGGAGGAACTGAAGCCTCATATGGACACTCTGCTGAACCTCCTACTAGAGAAGAGTGAGTCTCTGCATCCATATCCATATTATATCCATATTATATCCATATCATATTCATAACAGGGCTCAGCTGTTTGCGATAAAGACACTGACCCTGATTTTGAAGAAGTATAACCTTCTGATGATAATTATGTGATAACAATCATCAAACAATTGGCACAACCCCATGCATAACCACCATAACCATATCCATATCCATAACCACAAACATATCCATATCCATAACCATATCCATATCCATAACCACAACCACAACCACAACCACAACCGTAACCGTAACTGTATCCATTACCATTTAATTCATTCATGCATCCACTCAGTATAACACAGTAAAGGTCAGTACAGTAAAATACATGATCATACTGTTTGTGTGTGTGTATGTGTGAGTGTGTTTGTGTGTGTGTGTGTGTGTGTGTGTGTGTGTGTGTGTGTGTGTGTGTGTGTGTGTGTTTGTATGTGTGTGTGTTTGGGTGTGTGGGTGTGTGTGTGTGTGTGTGTGGGTGTGTGGGTGTGTATCTTATAGACCGGTTGTAAACAGCCACACACACATTCCACTTTAATCCTGTCATGTACTGATGAAGCTTTGTGTGTGTGTGTGTGTGTGTGTGTGTGTGTGTGTGTGTGTGTGTGTGTGTGTGTGTGTGTGTGTGTGTTTGTGTGTGTGTGTGTGTGTGTATCTTATAGACCGGTTGTAAACAGCTACACACACATTCCACTTAAATCCTGTGATGTACTGATGAAGCTTTGTGCGTGTGTGTGTGTTTGTGTGTGTGTGTTTGTGTTTGTGTGTGTGTTTGTTTGTATGTGTGTGTTTGTGTGTGTGTAAACAAAATCCACTGAAGTGAGCAGCAACGAGTTGGCTTGGCTTTTCTCCAGCAGACCTGGGATACAAAGGATATAGGAGACAAGTAATCTGACTATAGGTACAGAGAGAGAGAGAGAGAGAGAGAGAGAGAGAGAGAGAGAGAGAGAGAGAGAGAGAGAGAGAGAGAGGGAGAAAAGCAGAAGGAGATAAAAAAAGGGAATGAGACAGAGATATAAAGAAATGAGAGAAGCACAGACAAAGAAATTAACAGGAGGAAGGGAGAGAGAGAGAGAGAGAGAAAGAGAGAGAGAGACTAAGATAGAAGGAAAAGAGAGAAGCACAGAGAGAATGAGATGTTAGAGATAGAGAGACTCGCATAAGAGGGACACATGCCAAGAGAGAAAGAGAATGAAATGAGAGGAGCAAGGAAAAAGAAAATAACGGGGTAGAAGAGACACAGATACTGAGATAAAAGGAAAAGAGAGAAACACGGAGAGAAGGAGAGGATAAAGATGGAGAGAACCGGGAGAGAGAGAATTAGAGCAAGAGAGAGATCGAGAAAGGCCGAGAGAGACATAATGACACGTGCAGAGAGACAGAATGAAAGAAAGAATGATGGAAGCAAAGAAAATGAAAACGTGGGGGGTCAGGGATACACAGATGCTGAGATAGAAGAAAGACGCAGAGAGAATGAGAGAATACAGATGGAGAGAACCCAGGAGAGAGAGAGTTAGCGCAAGAGAGAGAGAGAGAGAGGCCGAGAGAGACATAATGACACCTGCAGAGAGAGAAAAAGAGAGACTGTATGAAAAAGAATGAGAGAGGCACAGAGAGGGAAAGGAACAGCAGGGAAGAGAGAGAGAGAGGAAGAGAAAGGGTGAGAGACATAGAGAGAGAGGGCAGGAGGGGTTAATCTCACCTGTACACTAACTCTCTGTCCTCTCCTCCTCACTCACCTTGCGTTCTCCTTCAGCTCTGATGACTCTGTAGCAGATGTTCCTGTCTGTCACAGTCTTGGTGATGTTAGATGGCAAACGCATCTAAAAATGGAAGGAAGCAGACTCCCTCGGAAGAGCCCACCGCAGATGTTGCCATGGCAGCATGGCCCTGCTCTGACAGCTTGACCTGCCTCCGCGGCTGTTTGGAGTTCCTCTCACGCTGTAATGAGAGATCCCCCTCAGCTCGGGCTGGAGCGGGTTCGAGCGGATCCCGCTGAGAGCCCGCTGAGGAGCGTGAGCTGCAGAGAGTATAGAGGAGTGCAGCAGATGAAAGAGCCGCTGCAAGATGAAAGCCGAGGAAAGTTGGAGGAAGTTGCTTGTTGATTTAATGGGGCACCAGGAGACTCACTGAGCACCTATGAGCACCTACATACACGGCCTTTAGCTGTTCCTCCATCTTCCCCTCTCTGACGCCTGCACACACCCACAGCCTTCCAGTGTCTCTGGTCATCATCATAGACAACAGCCAGTTGCATGAATGATTATTAAACATGATACAAATGCTTTAATATTTAAATTGCTTAAAAAACAAAACAATCTTTTTTTGTTCATAGTCTAGTATATATATATATATGTCTGGTAGTGTATCTAAAACATTTGTCTGGTAGTGTTTCTGAAACATTTGTCTGGTAGTGTACTAAAACGTTTGACTGGTAGTGTATCTAAAACGTTTGACTGGTAGTGTAACTAAAACGTTTGACTGGTAGTGTATCTAAAACGTTTGTCTGGTAGTGTATCTAAAACGTTTGT
The DNA here is from genome assembly GCA_021613375.1 of Megaleporinus macrocephalus. Lineage (NCBI taxonomy): Eukaryota > Metazoa > Chordata > Actinopteri > Characiformes > Anostomidae > Megaleporinus > Megaleporinus macrocephalus. The sequence goes on from CM038706.1 coordinate 9,557,446, forward strand.
CTGGTAGTGTATGTAAAACGTTTGACTGGTAGTGTACTAAAACGTTTGACTGAAAGTGTTTCTGAAACATTTGACTGGTAGTGTACTAAAACGTTTGACTGGTAGTGTATCTAAAACGTTTGTCTGGTAGTGTATCTAAAACGTTTGTCTGGTAGTGTATCTAAAACGTTTGTCTGGTAGTGTACTAAAACGTTTGGTTGGTAGTGTACTAAAACGTTTGTCTGGTAGTGTATCTAAAATGTTTGATTGGTAGTGTATCTAAAACGTTTGACTGGTAGTGTATCTAAAACGTTTGACTGGTAGTGTACTAAGACGTTTGTCTGGTAGTGTACTAAGACGTTTGGCTGGTAGTGTTACTAAAACGTTTGGCTGGTAGTGCATCTAAAGCGTTTGGCTGGTAGTGTACTAAAACGTTTGACTGGTAGTGTACTAAAACGTTTGGCTGGTAGTGTACTAAAACGTTTGACTGGTAGTGTACTAAAACGTTTGGCTGGTAGTGTATCTAAAACGTTTGACTGGTAGTGCATCTAAAACGTTTGACTTGTAGTGTACTAAAACGTTTGTCTGGTAGTGTACTAAAACGTTTGACTGGTAGTGTATCTAAAACGTTTGACTGGTAGTGCATCTAAAACGTTTGACTGGTAGTGTACTAAAACGTTTGACTGGTAGTGTATCTAAAACGTTTGACTGGTAGTGCATCTAAAACGTTTGACTGGTAGTGTACTAAAACTTTGACTGGTAGTGTACTAAAACGTTTGACTGGTAGTGCATCTAAAACGTTTGACTGGTAGTGTACTAAAACGTTTGACTGGTAGTGTATCTAAAACGTTTGACTGGTAGTGTACTAAAACGTTTGACTGGTAGTGTATCTAAAACGTTTGACTGGTAGTGTACTAAAACGTTTGACTGGTAGTGTATCTAAAACGTTTGACTGGTAGTGTACTAAAACGTTTGGACTGGTAGTGTATCTAAAACGTTTGACTGGTAGTGTACTAAAACGTTTGGACTGGTAGTGTACTAAAACGTTTGACTGGTAGTGTATCTAAAACGTTTGACTGGTAGTGTACTAAAACGTTTGACTGGTAGTGTATCTAAAACGTTTGACTGGTAGTGTACTAAAACGTTTGGACTGGTAGTGTACTAAAACGTTTGACTGGTAGTGTATCTAAAACGTTTGACTGGTAGTGTATCTAAAACGTTTGTCTGGTAGTGCATCTAAAGCGTTTGACTGGTAGTGTACTAAAACGTTTGACTGGTAGTGTATCTAAAACGTTTGACTGGTAGTGCATCTAAAACGTTTGACTGGTAGTGTACTAAAACTTTGACTGGTAGTGTACTAAAACGTTTGACTGGTAGTGTATCTAAAACATTTGTCTGGTAGTGTATCTAAAACATTTGGTCTGGTAGTGTAACTAAAACGTTTGACTGGTAGTGTTACTGAAACATTTGTCTGTTAGTGTGTCTAAAATGTTTGGCTGGTAGTGTATCTAAAATGTTTGACTGGTAGTGTACTAAAACGTTTGACTGGTAGTGTAACTAAAACGTTTGGCTGGTAGTGTATCTAAAACGTTTGACTGGTAGTGTACTAAAACGTTTGACTGGTAGTGTAACTAAAACGTTTGGCTGGTAGTGTAACTAAAACGTTTGACTGGTAGTGTATCTAAAGCGTTTGGCTGGTAGTGTACTAAAACGTTTGACTGGTAGTGTTTCTGAAACATTTGTCTGTTAGTGTATCTAAAATGTTTGGCTGGTAGTGTATCTAAAATGTTTGACTGGTAGTTTATCTAAAACGTTTAACTGGTAGTGTATCTAAAACGTTTGTCTGGTAGTGTATCTTAAATGTTTGACTGGTAGTGTACTACAACGTTTGGCTGGTAGTGTACTAAAACGTTTGACTGGTAGTTTATCTAAAACGTTTAGCTGGTAGTGTATCTAAAACGTTTGTCTGGTAGTGTATCTAAAATGTTTGACTGGTAGTGTACTACAAACGTTTGGCTGGTAGTTTATCTAAAACGTTTAGCTGGTAGTGTATCTAAAACGTTTGTCTGGTAGTGTATCTTAAATGTTTGACTGGTAGTGTACTAAAACGTTTGACTGGTAGTTTATCTAAAACGTTTAGCTGGTAGTGTATCTAAAACGTTTGTCTGGTAGTGTATCTAAAATGTTTGACTGGTAGTGTACTAAAACGTTTGACTGGTAGTTTATCTAAAACGTTTAGCTGGTAGTGTATCTAAAACGTTTGTCTGGTAGTGTATCTTAAATGTTTGACTGGTAGTGTACTACAACGTTTGGCTGGTAGTGTACTAAAACGTTTGACTGGTAGTTTATCTAAAACGTTTAGCTGGTAGTGTATCTAAAACGTTTGGCTGGTAGTGTATCTAAAATGTTTGACTGGTAGTGTACTAAAACGTTTGACTGGTAGTGTAACTAAAACGTTTGGCTGGTAGTGTACTAAAACGTTTGTCTGGTAGTGCATCTAAAACGTTTGACTTGTAGTGTACTAAAACGTTTGTCTGGTAGTGTACTAAAACGTTTGACTGGTAGTGTATCTAAAACGTTTGACTGGTAGTGCATCTAAAACGTTTGACTGGTAGTGTACTAAAACGTTTGACTGGTAGTGTATCTAAAACGTTTGACTGGTAGTGCATCTAAAACGTTTGACTGGTAGTGTACTAAAACTTTGACTGGTAGTGTACTAAAACGTTTGACTGGTAGTGCATCTAAAACGTTTGACTGGTAGTGTACTAAAACGTTTGACTGGTAGTGTATCTAAAACGTTTGATTGGTAGTGTATCTAAAACGTTTGACTGGTAGTGTACTAAAACGTTTGACTGGTAGTGTATCTAAAACGTTTGACTGGTAGTGTACTAAAACGTTTGGACTGGTAGTGTATCTAAAACGTTTGACTGGTAGTGTACTAAAACGTTTGGACTGGTAGTGTACTAAAACGTTTGACTGGTAGTGTACTAAAACGTTTGACTGGTAGTGTATCTAAAACGTTTGACTGGTAGTGCATCTAAAACGTTTGGCTGGTAGTGTACTAAAACGTTTGGACTGGTAGTGTACTAAAACGTTTGACTGGTAGTATATCTAAAACGTTTGTCTGGTGGTGCATCTAAAGCGTTTGACTGGTAGTGTACTAAAACGTTTGACTGGTAGTGTATCTAAAACGTTTGACTGGTAGTGCATCTAAAACGTTTGACTGGTAGTGTACTAAAACTTTGACTGGTAGTGTACTAAAACGTTTGACTGGTAGTGATCTAAAACGTTTGACTGGTAGTGTATCTAAAACATTTGGTCTGGTAGTGTAACTAAAACGTTTGACTGGTAGTGTTTCTGAAACATTTGTCTGTTAGTGTGTCTAAAATGTTTGGCTGGTAGTGTACTAAAACGTTTGACTGGTAGTGTAACTAAAACGTTTGGCTGGTAGTGTACTAAAACGTTTGGCTGGTAGTGTATCTAAAACGTTTGACTGGTAGTGTACTAAAACGTTTGACTGGTAGTGTAACTAAAACGTTTGGCTGGTAGTGTAACTAAAACGTTTGACTGGTAGTGTATCTAAAGCGTTTGGCTGGTAGTGTACTAAAACGTTTGACTGGTAGTGTTTCTGAAACATTTGTCTGTTAGTGTATCTAAAATGTTTGGCTGGTAGTGTATCTAAAATGTTTGACTGGTAGTTTATCTAAAACGTTTAACTGGTAGTGTATCTAAAACGTTTGTCTGGTAGTGTATCTTAAATGTTTGACTGGTAGTGTACTACAACGTTTGGCTGGTAGTGTACTAAAACGTTTGACTGGTAGTTTATCTAAAACGTTTAGCTGGTAGTGTATCTAAAACGTTTGTCTGGTAGTGTATCTAAAATGTTTGACTGGTAGTGTACTACAACGTTTGGCTGGTAGTTTATCTAAAACGTTTAGCTGGTAGTGTATCTAAAACGTTTGTCTGGTAGTGTATCTTAAATGTTTGACTGGTAGTGTACTAAAACGTTTGACTGGTAGTTTATCTAAAACGTTTAGCTGGTAGTGTATCTAAAACGTTTGTCTGGTAGTGTATCTAAAATGTTTGACTGGTAGTGTACTAAAACGTTTGACTGGTAGTTTATCTAAAACGTTTAGCTGGTAGTGTATCTAAAACGTTTGTCTGGTAGTGTATCTTAAATGTTTGACTGGTAGTGTACTACAACGTTTGGCTGGTAGTGTACTAAAACGTTTGACTGGTAGTTTATCTAAAACGTTTAGCTGGTAGTGTATCTAAAACGTTTGGCTGGTAGTGTATCTAAAATGTTTGACTGGTAGTGTACTAAAACGTTTGACTGGTAGTGTAACTAAAACGTTTGGCTGGTAGTGTACTAAAACGTTTGACTGGTAGTGTAACTAAAACGTTTGACTGGTAGTGTACTAAAACGTTTGACTGGTTGTGTTTCTGAAACATTTGTCTGTTAGTGTATCTAAAATGTTTGGCTGGTAGTGTATCTAAAATGTTTGACTGGTAGTTTATCTAAAACGTTTAACTGGTAGTGTATCTAAAACGTTTGTCTGGTAGTGTATCTTAAATGTTTGACTGGTAGTGTACTACAACGTTTGGCTGGTAGTGTACTAAAACGTTTGACTGGTAGTTTATCTAAAACGTTTAGCTGGTAGTGTATCTAAAACGTTTGTCTGGTAGTGTATCTAAAATGTTTGACTGGTAGTGTACTACAACGTTTGGCTGGTAGTGTACTAAAACGTTTGGCTGGTAGTGTATCTAAAACGTTTGGCTGGTAGTGTACTAAAACGTTTGACTGGTAGTGTTTCTGAAACATTTGTCTGTTAGTGTATCTAAAATGTTTGGCTGGTAGTGTATCTAAAAATGTTTGTCTGGTAGTGTATCTAAAACGTTTGACTGGTAGTGTTACTAAAACGTTCGACTGGTAATGTTACTAAAACGTTCGACTGGTAGTGTTACTAAAACGTTTGACTGGTAGTGTACTAAAACGTTCGACTGGTAGTGTTACTAAAACGTTCGACTGGTAGTGTTACTAAAACGTTTGACTGGTAGTGTACTAAAACGTTTGGCTGGTAGTGATCTAAAACGTTTGTCTGGTAGTATATCTAAAATGTTTGTCTGGTAGTGTATCTAAAACGTTTGAGTGGTAGTGTACTAAAACGTTTGACTGGTAGTGTACTAAAACGTTTGACTGGTAGTGATCTAAAACGTTTCTCTGGTAGTATATCTAAAACGTTTGTCTGGTAGTGATCTAAAACGTTTGTCTGGTAGTGTACTAAAACGTTTGTCTGGTAGTGTATCTAAAACGTTTGAATGGTAGTGTACTAAAACGTTTGACTGGTAGTGTACTAAAACGTTTGTCTGGTAGTGTACTAAAACGTTTGAATGGTAGTGTACTAAAACGTTTGACTGGTAGTGTACTAAAACGTTTGGCTGGTAGTGTACTAAAACGTTTGACTGGTAGTGTACTAAAACGTTTGTCTGGTAGTGTATCTAAAACGTTTGTCTGGTAGTGATCTAAAACGTTTGTCTGGTAGTGTACTAAAACGTTTGTCTGGTAGTGTATCTAAAACGTTTGAATGGTAGTGTACTAAAACGTTTGAATGGTAGTGTACTAAAACGTTTGTCTGGTAGTGTATCTAAAACGTTTGAATGGTAGTGTACTAAAACGTTTGACTGGTAGTGTACTAAAACGTTTGACTGGTAGTGTTCTAAAACGTTTGACTGGTAGTGTATCTAAAACGTTTGTCTGGTAGTGTACTAAAACGTTTGACTGGTAGTGTACTAAAACGTTTGGCTGGTAGTGTACTAAAACGTTTGACTGGTAGTGTAACTAAAACATTTGGCTGGTAGTGTACTAAAACGTTTGACTGGTAGTGTAACTAAAACGTTTGACTGGTAGTGTATCTAAAGCGTTTGGCTGGTAGTGTTTCTGAAACATTTGTCTGTTAGTGTATCTAAAATGTTTGGCTGGTAGTGTATCTAAAATGTTTGACTGCTAGTGTACTACAACCTTTGGCTGGTAGTGTACTAAAACGTTTGACTGGTAGTTTATCTAAAACGTTTAACTGGTAGTGTATCTAAAACGTTTGTCTGGTAGTGTATCTAAAATGTTTGACTGGTAGTGTACTACAACGTTTGGCTGGTAGTGTACTAAAACGTTTGACTGGTAGTTTATCTAAAACGTTTAACTGGTAGTGTATCTAAAACGTTTGTCTGGTAGTGTATCTAAAATGTTTGACTGGTAGTGTACTACAACGTTTGGCTGGTAGTGTACTAAAACGTTTGACTGGTAGTGTACTAAAACGTTTGTCTGGTAGTGTAACTAAAACGTTTGACTGGTAGTGTATCTAAAGCGTTTGGCTGGTAGTGTACTAAAAAGTTTGACTGGTTGTGTTTCTGAAACATTTGTCTGTTAGTGTATCTAAAATGTTTGGCTGGTAGTGTATCTAAAATGTTTGACTGGTAGTTTATCTAAAACGTTTAACTGGTAGTGTAACTAAAACGTTTGGCTGGTAGTGTACTAAAACGTTTGACTGGTAGTGTAATTAAAACGTTTGACTGGTAGTGTATCTAAAGCGTTTGGCTGGTAGTGTACTAAAACGTTTGACTGGTAGTGTTTCTGAAACATTTGTCTGTTAGTGTATCTAAAATGTTTGGCTGGTAGTGTATCTAAAATGTTTGACTGGTAGTTTATCTAAAACGTTTAACTGGTAGTGTATCTAAAACGTTTGTCTGGTAGTGTATCTAAAATGTTTGACTGCTAGTGTACTACAACGTTTGGCTGGTAGTGTACTAAAACGTTTGACTGGTAGTTTATCTAAAACGTTTAACTGGTAGTGTATCTAAAACGTTTGTCTGGTAGTGTATTTAAAATGTTTGACTGGTAGTGTACTACAACGTTTGGCTGGTAGTGTACTAAAACGTTTGGCTGGTAGTGTATCTAAAACGTTTGGCTGGTAGTGTATCTAAAACGTTTGGCTGGTAGTGTACTAAAACGTTTGACTGGTAGTGTTTCTGAAACATTTGTCTGTTAGTGTATCTAAAATGTTTGGCTGGTAGTGTATCTGAAAATGTTTGTCTGGTAGTGTATCTAAAACGTTCGACTGGTAGTGTTACTAAAACGTTCGACTGGTAGTGTTACTAAAACGTTCGACTGGTAGTGTACTAAAACGTTCGACTGGTAGTGTACTAAAACGTTCGACTGGTAGTGTTACTAAAACGTTCGACTGGTAGTGTTACTAAAACGTTTGACTGGTAGTGTACTAAAACATTTGACTGGTAGTGTACTAAAACGTTTGGCTGGTAGTGTACTAAAACGTTTGACTGGTAGTGTACTAAAACGTTTGAATGGTAGTGTACTAAAACGTTTGACTGGTAGTGTACTAAAACGTTTGGCTGGTAGTGTACTAAAACGTTTGACTGGTAGTGTACTAAAACGTTTGTCTGGTAGTGTAACTAAAACGTTTGACTGGTAGTGTATCTAAAGCGTTTGGCTGGTAGTGTACTAAAACGTTTGACTGGTAGTGTTTCTGAAACATTTGTCTGTTAGTGTATCTAAAATGTTTGGCTGGTAGTGTATCTAAAATGTTTGACTGGTAGTTTATCTAAAACGTTTAACTGGTAGTGTATCTAAAACGTTTGTCTGGTAGTGTATCTAAAATGTTTGACTGCTAGTGTACTACAACGTTTGGCTGGTAGTGTACTAAAACGTTTGACTGGTAGTTTATCTAAAACGTTTAACTGGTAGTGTATCTAAAACGTTTGTCTGGTAGTGTATCTAAAATGTTTGACTGGTAGTGTACTACAACGTTTGGCTGGTAGTGTACTAAAACGTTTGGCTGGTAGTGTATCTAAAACGTTTGTCTGGTAGTGTATCTAAAACGTTTGTCTGGTAGTGATCTAAAACGTTTGTCTGGTAGTGTACTAAAACGTTTGTCTGGTAGTGTATATGAAACGTTTGAATGGTAGTGTACTAAAACGTTTGAATGGTAGTGTACTAAAACGTTTGACTGGTAGTGTACTAAAACGTTTATCTGGTAGTGTACTAAAATGTTTGGCTGGTAGTGTTCTAAAACGTTTGACTGGTAGTGTATCTAAAACGTTTGTCTGGTAGTGTACTAAAACGTTTGACTGGTAGTGTATCTAAAACGTTTGTCTGGTAGTATATCTAAAACGTTTGTCTGGTAGTATATGTAAAACGTTTGACTGGTAGTGTACTAAAACGTTTGACTGGTAGTGTATCTAAAACGTTTGGTTGGTAGTGTATCTAAAACGTTTGACTGGTAGTGTATCTAAAACGTTTGTCTGGTAGTATATCTAAAACGTTTGTCTGGTAGTGTATCTAAAACGTTTGTCTGGTAGTATATCTAAAACGTTTGTCTGGTAGTATATGTAAAACGTTTGACTGGTAGTGTACTAAAACGTTTGACTGGTAGTGTATCTAAAACGTTTGACTGGTAGTGTATCTAAAACGTTTGGCTGGTAGTGTATCTAAAGCGTTTGACTGGTAGTGTATCTAAAACGTTTGGCTGGTAGTGTATCTAAAACGTTTGACTGGTAGTGTATCTAAAACGTTTGGCTGGTAGTGTATCTAAAGCGTTTGACTGGTAGTGTACTAAAACGTTTGTCTGGTAGTGTATCTAAAACGTTTGTCTGGTAGTGTATCTAAAACGTTTGTCTGGTAGTATATCTAAAACGTTTATCTGGTAGTGTATCTAAAACGTTTGTCTGGTAGTATATCTAAAACGTTTATCTGGTAGTGTATCTAAAACGTTTGTCTGATGTTTGTAGATGTGTTTTGTTCTACGCTCTTACAGTCGCTTGTTCTGCTGTCCTCTCAGAAAAGGGCACTGCAGAGCAGATAGCGTCCAGTGGAGTCCTGCCCACTCTGGCTCAGACTCTGAGGAATAAAGGCTCTCTCACATCGCAGGTGGCCCTGCTGGTGGCTGAGATGGCCAGAGAAGGTAACTGGAACCACTGTTGTTTCCATGACTGAGCATATTCATAGCTTTATTACATTTTTCTGTTCGTCCATCTGTCTACTCATCTGTTCTTCCGTGACTTTTCCATTCAGTTAGTGTCGCATAAAAGCTGGATAATGATGTTAGTTCTGAATAAAAGGCAGAGCACACTAGGAGTGTTGGATGGAGAGTCGTCAAGCTACTTATTGGCCACGTCTACACAGTTCTCAGTTAGTTTGATCAGCAGTTTTTTAGGTTGTGTTTTATTATATTTATATGTATTTTTCATTCAAGGCTTTCTGGATGTTTAACATTACAGCCGAGTTTAATATCATACATCTTAATATACAAAATACTATTTACAATTCTATGCAGAAGTATGCAAACCCCCCAGTCAAACAGTATATTTGCAAGCATACATCATCTACTAGTGGTGGTGATAGGACCCAGTTTCCTGCCATTTAGAGCTCACTCACAGAAAGTTATTGCATAAAATAGCTATAAATATACTGCCTGGTGTCTAAGATATTGGTTTACAGTGGTTATGAAAATAGTAAAATATTATATTTATTAATTTATTATATATTTATTGTACAATCCATTTACAATATATCCAAAATATGGCAAAATAATCCAAAAGTGAACATATTTTTCAACTTTTACCATCAAATTAAACCACGAAAGTTTGTTTTCTGTATAGAATATGTTCACAAATCAACAAAACAGCTTATGTGTAGGAGTATTCAAACTTTTGCCTACAACTGTAGTTAATCATTTAATATGCTGGCCACCAGCAAAACCAACATATGTTGTATTTTGTTGCTGGCATGCTGGTCAACCAGCATGACCAAGCTGAGTGACCAGCTACTCCAGTACCAGCAGATAACAGATGTCTGTTTTTGTAGATAAGATTGTGTCCTACAGTGTTAATAAGCACATAAGCATGTCTATTTGAGATTACTTCACAACACATAACAGTGTGATTCTTCATAACAGTGTGATTATGTGCCCATGCAGTTTACACAAAGCTAAATGGTGTACATACGCTGCCATTACTTGTTAGCAACATTAGCATCAAAGTAAATCCAGTCCAAAAAGTAAAGAAACAAAGTTTGGAGAAACATACAAGGTTTGCTACTTCACTATTAATTTAATGGGTCATATGTATTCACTGTGAATCTTTAGGATTTGTGTATTAAGTTAATGCTGATATGTGTCCATGCTGTAGCTGCTGTGAGGGAGAGGTGTATTGAGGCTGGGCTGGTAACAGCTCTGGTTCCTCTGCTGAACAGCTCCAATCAAGACCTGCTGCTGCACACTGGCCGGGCCATCGGCCGCATCTGCTTCGACAACAGTGAGTGTGTTTGTTTTTTAGCTAATAGGCTTTTGTTAGAGAGAAGACAAAGAGACACGTTCACTGCAGGAAAACAAATAAATTTTACATTGCAAATAGTGCTCATTCCCTCCTTTCTTGCCTCTGCTTGATTCCTCTGATTTTCATTTACTCTCCTCTTCTCTCTCCACCTTTTGTTCTTTCTTCTCATTTCTCTCTTCCCACACATGAGTATTTATAATAGGGTGCTTTCTTGCCTTTTCACTTTTAATCTTTTACCACCTCTCTTTTACTTACCTCTCTCTCTCTCTCTCTCTCTCTCTTTCTCTCTCTCTCTCTCTCTCTCTCAGCTGCGCAGCAGACTCAGCTGGTGAAGAGCGGTGTTATCCCCAGGCTGGTGGCCATCATGCACCAGTACCCAGAGAATGACCCGCTGGTCAACGTTTGCCTGCTGGCCTTGTGTAACCTCGCTGATATGGGTGAGAGAGAGGAGAAGCACTTTAGTACCTCCCTAATAGATTATAGTGCATACAATCAGCTAGACTTGAAGGCACCTGGACTTATAGGCATCCTCTGTCATTATTTTATGTCCAAAAGTATCCAGACAGCTCATCTAAACAGTGAATTCAGCTATTTTGAGGTGCTCCTAATACACCTCTTTGTTTCTACACTCATTGTCCACTTTATAATCTCAACTTACCATATAGGGTCACTTTGTAGTTCTACAATTACAGACTGTAGCCAGTCTGTTGTCACCCTGTAACACCAGGACGCCCACAGGACCACCACAGCAAAAAGTATTATTTGGGTGGTGGATCATTCTCAGCACTGCAGTGACACTGGCATGGTGGTGGTTAGTTATTGGGTCTCTCTCAAAACCTAGTGAGTGTCTAAGTAGGCTGTCTATGTAGGCAGCTGTTTAAGTAGCAGCGTTCTCTCCTCATCTCTCCTCATAAAACAGATTACTGAGACGCTCTAGTTAGAGAGAGACTGTGTCACGGCTTGTTCCCGCTCACTGCAGCACGCCACCGGTGGTTTAACTGGTTGCTAAGATACCGGCCAGCATCTAAAACAACAGCCCGAGGCGTAAAAATCCGCTAGCATAAATGCTAACGGCTCAGTATAAAACTGCAAAATGATCAAAGACTCGTAACAGAGTTGATAATAAAATACTGTTTTGTGTGATTATATGACAAGAAACACATTAAAACTCCAGAGAGAATCAAAATAACTCACATTTTAAACCCACTTCACTGCTCCTAGATTTGTCTGCGTTGCATCATAGGATTGTCTTAGCGGCTGAGGAAGCGTTCGATACTTCCTTAAAATCAGGTCTAAATAAGGTTCCTCAGTAGTCAGCATGTTTAAGATATATAAGAATTGGGACAGTCTACATGTCAGGAGCGCATACTATGACGTAAAATGATGTCTATGTAGGAGCTCACTAGGTTTTGAGACACACCCCATTGGGTCTGTCTCAAAACCTAGTGAGTGTCTAAGTAGGCTGTCTAGGTAGCAGCTGTAAGTAGCAGCGTTCTCTCCTCATCTCTCCTCATAAAACAGATTACTGAGACGCTCTAGTTAGAGAGAGACTGCGTCACGGCTTGTTCCCGCCCGCTGCAGCACGCGACCGGTGGTTTAGCTGGTTGCTAAGCTACCAGTCAGCATCTAAAACAACAGCCTGAGGCGTAAAAATCCGCTAGCATAAATGCTAATGGCTCAAGAAAAAAACTGCAAAATGATCAACGACTCAGAGTTGGTAATAAAATACTGTTTTGTGTGATTATATGACCAGAAACACATTAAAACTCCAGAGAGAATCAAAATAATTTACATTTTAAAGCCACTGCTAGTAGATTTGTCTGCGTTGCATCATGGGATTGTCTTAGCGGCTGAGGAAGCGTTCGATGCTTCCTTAAAATCAGGTCTAAATAAGGTTCCTCAGTAGACAGCATGTTTAAGGTGTATAAGAATTGGGACCACAAACCGGTGGTTTAGCTAGTTGTTAAGCTACCGGTCGGTGATCTGTCAATTTGTCCTAACTTGTCGTAACGTCCTACCGCGGCGCAGATCTGTCGATCTGTGCTACCTTGGTAGAAAATAATACTGCAAGTGCATTAAAACCTCAGGTAGGATTATTTGATAGTGTAAATATGGTGATAAAACAGTACCCCCTGCTGTTTTGTTAACAATTATGAGCTGCCACGAACGCTTTTGGAATACTCAAGCAGACAGTAACATTAGGCCAAATTTAGATGACAAGCTTAAAGAAAACAATTAACATTAAAAAGACGTTAAAACATTATAAACAAGAAGGATAAAATTATGCACATACGCTCCAACCGTCGAAATCTTGACATAATCGTCATATGCGCATGCGCAATAAGCCTTGGTAGGACTGATCGATGGGTAGGATGAAATGATAGAACACCGGCATCCAAAACAATTGCCTGAGGCTTAAAAATCTGCTTGCTTAAATGCTAATGGCTGGAGTATAAACATTTTTTAAAACACACACATTGTCTATGATTTTTTAAACCACATACTGGACCAACAAGGTTGAAGTGTCTTATAGTGTGGACAGTGACTCTGTGTTTATAAACTTCAACAGCATTGCTGTCAGACCCATAAGTACCAGCACAGCACACTCTAAGACACCACCACCACGTCAGTATCACTGCAGTGTTGAGAATACCTACGCTGTGGGGGTCCTGACCACTGAAGAACACCTTAGTCTGTAATTGTCTGTAACTTCAAAATGCTCCTATATGGTCAGTGGAGCTGATAAAATGAATATTGAGTGTAGAAACAAGGTGGTGCGCCCAATGAAGTGACCAATGGGTGCTGGTGTTTATTTGGGTACACACAGCTTATTTTATCTCCATAGAAAAACACTGGCAAAGGAAATGCACAGTCACACATGATCTTCCCAGAAAAGTAGAGGAAATGTTGGATGAGCTTTTGTCTACAAATGTTTGGACATGAATTATATATATATTCCTATAAACCTGATTAGCTTAATTTTATTGTTCACCATTGTCTTTGTTTGGATGTGTGTTAAATTATAAATGAATGCTAAACTCTGAAGTCTTGTGGCCTGGACTTTCTTACCCTGGCCTGTATGTGTGTTCAGATGCAGCAAGAGATGCATTAGCAGAGGTGGGAGTGGCAGAGGTCCTGACTGCCCAGCTTAAGAGGGCCCCAGATGCAGAGCGACGCCATCTTATCCTAGAGGTGCTGGGGTCACTGGGAGAGAGTGGTGAGCCGGACAATCACATCATAGCTGCTATTCCAAAATCAACTGCAGTCTTTTTAATGGATTTTCAGCTTGGCTAATATATCAATCCCCAAAAGTTGAAATTAGAATAAAGAGCAAACAAAAGTTTTAGTCCACAACAGCTCAGAGAGCACCAGTCAAGACATGCTTGGTGTTTCAAGCACGTTTCCTTAGTTTTGCACTGGGGCTACAAGTGGTTTACTAGTAACATAAAACCATGCAAACTGCAAGCTTGTTTCAAAGAGCAACAAGTTGTGATGTCAGTAATACTTGCTTATATGACATACTGTTGTATATTAGAATGTACAGACAAAATTCAGGCTTCCAGATGGTTGACATTACTGTTTTTAGCCATTTAATGTACTTTTCTTCATTTTTATTCATAATAATATGTCAGTATCAGAAACAAACTAACACAGTGAGGCAAGTGTGATGATTTAGACGTGGATATACATTGTTGCTTTCCAAAACAAAACATGCATCTCCATTTTTGTCTGTTTCCATGTTTCTATATCATTTGACAACATTATCACAACAGCTATCCTTTATGTTGTGTACAAAATTCACAATGAATGGACCAATAGAAATACTCCAAAGTCATTTGGAAAAGATTCTGGGTCCATTGACCTGCATTAAAAGTGAATTAGGTTTTTGACCTCTTCTGTAAAGCTGCAATTTCGAAGATACTTGTTTTTCTTTGGACAGAAATTATATGCTTCTGTTATTAGCTACATTAGCTTCCTAGTAAAAGTAAGGACACAAACTCTGGACACCCAACATGTGTTGACTAATCAGTGTGATATAGCTCAGTGTTTCTCATCCCTGTTCCATTTTCCCCAACACACCTGCTCCATTCAGCTCGTTAGCAGCTCTTTATTGAGTTAAGTGGCAGCTAAAGCAATACAATACACAGGGTTGTCAGTCTCCTGGTACAAGGTTGAGAACACTGAATTGGATTGTATGATAGCTTAAAGAGGGGGACATGATTACTACTGTCTGTGTTATGGAAGCCCGAATAAAGACACCACCCTTCATTCCCTTCATTTCCAGTCAAAATGGTTAAAGTCCAAGTCATTCATTTTTAGCATTGGAAAAAAGGGTTGCAGGTTTGATAGAACACGACTGATTGCTCTTTAGCAAGACATCCAACAGCCAACTAATTCCCGGCTGCTGTGAATAGAGCTGCCCACTGCTCTGGGCAAGTGTGCTCACTGCCCCCTAGTGTGTGTGTTTACTGATGTATGTGGGTGTTCTTACTGCACAGATTGGTGAAAGTCAATATGGAGGTCAGATTCCACTGAGTGTAAACACAAATGGCAAATGGTTCTGAATTCTGCGATGATTAACGAAAAGCCTCAACAGCTAAATACAAATCAAACAGATGCCCACCCCTTTCTCTTACGTCTTCTAAAGAAATCAGCAGGGAGTCTTTCCACACCACCAAAGTTTAGCCTTAGAAGTTTAGAAGTTAGTTGCATTTTATGCCTCTCGTGATGCAAGTAATCCCAAACACGTTCAGGTGTATTGAGGTGGTCAATCCATTACTGTGAAAACACTAGAAGCTTCTTTGATTTCTAAATGTTTTTCTTTTTTGGCTATTTTCTTTTGTCAGAGCCTCTTAGCAGGTACACAGCCTTAGCATAGCATCGTGGTCTTCTCACAGTAGGAGGATGGACAAACGTAGATATTTTCTTATGTGAATCAAAGCCATGTCTGGATTTTCTCCTGTTTCTTGAAGATGAATAAGTATTGTTTTTTGGTGGTGAAGTATAATTATTAGACATTCCCGTTTCTAAAACGAGTGGATTTTTCTCTCTTAAACTTGTACCTACTAGCAATTTTGCCTGAAAATGAAATAAATGAATGGTGGTCTCTGATTTTTAAACAGTCCTGATTGTACTGGAGGTATTTATATGTGTAAATATGTATGTGTGTGTGCCTCAGATGCCCTGAAGCTCCAGTTTGTGGAGGCGGGGGTGCCTGAAGCTCTCTCTGAGATGATTCGTAAATTGCAGGGTGACACTGACCCACATGACCTCTGCAGTATAAAAATAGCTTCCAACCTCATAGTGACGCTGCTGCTGGGGGGTAAGCACTGTTGTCACTACATCCCCCTCATTTCTGTAACAGTAGTAGTTAGTACAGAAGCTTTCCCAACATGCTCAGTTCTGAACACCACAAAAAACATACATTACAGATTAGATTTTTTTTAATATACAATATAATGAATGGTAACTATTATTATCTTCAGTCCTTCACATATTATAAGTAGCTTTTACACATTTTGTATATAGTACTTAAAAACTTCTGCTGACTAATACAACACAACGTACATGATAAAGCATTATATGTTTAATAACACGTCTTGTGTTTCTGTAATAAAGCATTTAGACTGCATTTTATCCAGCTGGCTGACTCTCTTCTAGATGAGTCCATGCAGAAGTGTTTCGGAGAGGGGACGGGGAGTGTATATCAGGATGTTCTGTCCTGGCTGCAGTCTTCTAACACCCAGCTTCAGCTGTCGGGAGCACTTGCCATCGCAAACTTTGCCAGGAACGGTGAGAAAATAATATATTCCAGCTGGCAAGATGCTTTCATTCTGTCTCCAACAAAATCGGCATGTTATTCTTGGATCTCATGTATGCTGTTTCACTTCTTCAGACAGTAACTGCGTGAAGATGATGGAACTAGGGGTGGTCCCTCATATCCTGGATTTGCTGGAGAACCATGTAGATGAGGGTGACGTGTCTGTGCAGCATGCAGGCCTCAGCGCTCTCAGAAATCTCGCCATACCAGGTATCATTGTCTATTACTGCAAGGGCCTAGATTTGCTCTCCACATTGGTGCGGACCTATGAATATGAAAAAAACTCTCTCGCAATGTGTCAATGAAAGAACAAAACCAGGTCCTGAGGACATCCGTGAAACAGGTCTCATACATCAGGGTTAATACATGGAGCACTGCGTAACCTGGTGCTGTTGTCCACAAAACCAAAATAACAATCCCAGAAAACAATGAAATCTTTCTTAATGTCTCAATTAAACTACAAAACATTGACTCGTTTCAGCCAGTTTCAAACCAGTAAACAGTGAGTTTACATCTAAGGTCTTATCAACATTACTTCAGCCATAATGCAACGTCAGCATTAATAAAAATAGGAACACTGCTTGTTATTCATGGCTACAGACGATGTTAGTCTGCTGTATGCTGAGCACCAAAGCCTAGCATCGGCATTAACGTTATTAAGATGGACTCATTTCATTAATGAACTAGACTTTAAGTGACTTTAAACATTTTTTTTTTTAAATAGCTTTATATGCTGTCATCCTGACTCGCTTTTCACACCCATGTGTCTCCCACGTTGGACCTAAGTCTTGCACAGTTAGTCTCACATATGACTGGAAAGTTTACCTTACAGTTTTGGTGCCGCTAACAACTAAACGTAGCTACAGAGCCTTAACATGACAGCAGGAAAAGGCACAGCCAATCACACTGGCCATATGACTCGAGTAGAGAACTTGATTTAACCCTTTCTGCACCTCTAAGTTAATTAGACGTTTACTGATTTAGGTCTTTGTTGGAGGGGATCAAATTATTGGTGAGGACAATTCAATAATATAGATTGATATTGGTGGGGACACGTCACTTCAGTCCATGCTAATTCTACGCCCCTCATTACTGACCTGGCCACGGGGGTATATTTTCGTTTCATTAGGGGGCCAATAAAAATCCTGACGGGGATCTTTGATGCTTAAAAATAAACTGTTTTATTGATAATTAGTGCAAGTTCTTCTAATGCATGCATATTACCATGATATTTATGAACCTAAATGATATAGTTATCTTTATTATGATATAGGGAGAGATGGGGGGGCTCTCTGTTCTTCCTAAAAAAGAACTCTTTCTTCAGGATCCCCCCTCCCCTCTGTGATTTATGCCTATGCATGGGTAATTTAATGCCTGTGCTGAAGTTCAGGGGCCCTGAATAAATCAGGACCTCTGATTGGCTGTTTTTTATGTTTTTGAATGATATTTATTTACTTATTCATTTACCCTTCACCCACTCAAACATTCAATTTTTACATGTAATTTACAGTTTGACGGTAGATAGATAGATAGATAGATAGATAGATAGATAGATAGATAGAAATTTAGCAGCCAGTAGCAGTTACAAACACAGTACAAAAAAACAATAAGGTATATAAAAACTAAATAGTGTTTAAATAGTGTCCAGGAGTGCAAATGTACAGGATGTAGAGCAAAGTGTTAAATAGTGTCCAGGAGTGCAAATGTACAGGATGTCTGGCAAGGTGTCAATAGTGTCTATGAGTGCTGACATAAGATGTCCAGTAAAGTGTCGAGAGTGTCCGGGAGTGCAGATGTACAGTAATGTGATTACAGTACAAATAAAAATAAACTGTAATTTGAATTTAGGGACTTGTTCCTCATCTGTCCTCCTTCCTCTTCCGGCTCCACTGGGAGGAATTGAAGAGGTTGGTTGACACATCAAAACAGAACTCAGAACATCAACTCTGATGTGGCTGTATTCGATGTGTCTGACTTATAAGATGTAAGAGATCAGAGCTCGGAAACAGAATGGCTAAAATGGAAACTTAGACTTTTAGTTCACTAAACTGCAGCATCAACATGAGCTATCATTAGCCCCACAGTTTCTTAAATGCAGTCTTAAATGCAGTCTTGAGATTGATGTCAGAAGATTTTTTCATGAGATTTAACAAGCATGGTAATGAAAGATAAATTTCAAATCTGCAAATATAACACATAAATAATACAGATTTGAGGATGCCATAAAATAATGTTCTACCAGAGCCTAGACAGAGCCTTATATTTCACCCACACTGCTACACTGGTATTGATCTGATAATACAGTACTGTGCTAAGGTTTTAGTCACTTGGGGACATTATCATATTTAAAAAGCTATTTTTCCAGACAGGAGGCTTTTATGTACTCATCAAAACTCTTTATTATTTAAATATATAAACAGTATTAATAGAGTAATTAGTGCTTTTACATACGTCAGTGTGTTTATTTAACCCTTTCCAAGCTTCTCCTAAACAACCCAGTATTATTATCAGTTCTCATCTAATACCTGCTTTGACTGCTCAGTACTTCATTAAGCTAAATCAAGATTGCTGCTAAAGGAACTGAATACATTCATACAATGTCTGGGGTGTTCAGGAGAAATCTGGAAATACACTTTGTTCTTTAAACTGGAGCTCAAGATATGATCTACTTCTCTCACAATGAGATATTCATGTTACTTTGTATTGTATTTATGATTATTTACATCTGTTCTAATCATATTAGTGATCTTACTGGTGGAAATACATTCATTGATCAGATAAAGGCTTTTAAACAGTCAGCTTATGTACAGTAGTGCACAGTAGTGTATATTCTTTTATTCTGGAAACGTAGTCCCATCCTTAAACATTTCACATAAAGACTTATTGGCAGAATTCATTCTATTGGCTTCTATTAGAAGAAAAGCTTGCCAAAGCCATTTACCATTGTAACTGCATGTGTCGCTACAGACGAGGAAGACAGAGGATAGATCTGCTAGAGTTTTCCTTTAACACCACAATACTGCCATTCCAGATGCTGCAGGATGAAGACCTGAACTGGGTTGCAATGGACCTCTAATTATTCCAGCTCTGCTCATGATAGTTCTGTTCTAACCACCTGTAGAACTTTTCTTCCAGTCATGTACTAACAAATCACAGGTAGTGTTGGCCAGTTGCATTTACCAAAACCTCAAGATTATCAGCACAATGTGAATCTGATCTCTTCCCAGTCTAACCCACCTAATCTCATTCAGCGTGAGAGCTTGCTAGAGGCTTACAGGCATGTTTGTTCTCTTGTTGTTCCAGCATCCAATAAAGTGCGCATGCTGGAGGGTGGGGTGAGCGAGAGGATCAGGACGCTGCTGCGCTCGGACATGCCCCCTGTCCAGTTCAAACTGCTGGGGACCCTGCGTATGATGGTGGACGGTCAAGGTCAGCAAAATAAGAGAGCAAAATGCCCAGTTTCTTCCAAAGTAGTGGGTTGTGCTGGTGTGAGTGGATCAGACACAGCAGTGCTGCTGGAGTGTTTAAACACCTCAGTGTCACTGCTGGACTGAGAATAGTCCACCAACCAAAACTATCCAGACAACAGTGTCCTGTGGGCGGCGTCCTGTGTCCACTGATGAAGGACTAGAGGAACACAAACTGTGCAGCAGCAGATGAGCTACTGTCTCTGACTTTACATCTACAAGGTGGACCAACAAGGTGGGAGTGTCTAATAGAGTGGACAGTGAGAGGACACAGTGTTAAAACACTCCAGCAGCACTCCAGCAGTGCTGAGAATGACCCACCACCCAAATACTACCTGCTTTGTAGTGGTCCTGTGGGGGTCCTGACCGTTAAAGAACAGGGTAACAAAGTATATAGAGAATCAGATGGACTACAGTCTGTATGTGTAGAACTACAGAGTGCTCCTATATGATACAATGGACAGTGAGTGTAGATATAAGGAGGTGTTCCTAATAAAGTGCTTTTTAATGCAGGGCAAATGAAACATGGGTTCCTCGAAACATCTTACATATGACTTCGATTAACAGGTCCGAATTTTTCACTCCCAGTGCTTTTAGAGCACCCTGTGTATGTGATATGGGAGACTGACAGCAGGAAATATTCTTAGCTGATTTAGACAACTGTTATATCAGAGATAGTCTAAGGGTGTGTCTAAAATCACACCCTGGTTACCATTTAGTGTTCTGTTCAGGGTGCCGGCCATCTTGTAGTGTTGTCCAAATTCTCAGTGGACAAGTAGATTCATTATATAGTTCACTATATTCTTACCCACAATGCACCGTAAAACTAGTGGACAACCATTGTACACTAGGGCTGGGTATCGCCACTGATTTCCCGGATCGATCGATTCGATCCTGATTCACAAGGTCCCAGTTCAAATCGATTTCCGATTTGATTCAATTCAATATCGATTCAGTTACAGTAATATGTTTTTATTGAATATGAGAAGAGATTTTCAGAGAACTAATGTGGTAAATATACAAGAAACACTCAACCTACTATTACTAAAAACATTAGTGTTTATATGTTTATATTCACCGTATTTCTCCACACCCACTTTCAAGCGTGTGTTTCTTCCGCCTTTCTGTTAGAACTTCAGCTCAGCGAACCAAAATGAATAAAGTTACATGGTAGGAGACCAGAGAGACAGTAAGAAGTTTGATGGTACAACACTGTCTCATCCGAGGTTAATAACACAGTGGGTAGGTGATATGAGAAGGTGGTCTGAGGTTACCTACGGCGACGTTTTTAATTATTTTGTACTCTCGGAAGGTGTAGACGGTTCAGTAATGAAAAACTATAAAAGTACTGAAGCGTATCAGTACCTGCACAGTGGGAAGGTGGGCGTGTACTCCTACGCACAGACGGTGAGTTTATATTTCTGAAAACCAGTTAAACCCAAGTCCCCCCGGTGTTGTCATGGAAAATAGCATGAATACCGTCATGGTTTCTGAATCCAAAATGTAGCCAGACATTGGCTTTCACGTTCTGGGGCGCCTTCACTTGTGCTCTAGCCATGCTTAACTGATGTACACTCCCAGCCAGATCTCGTTGCGCGAAAAACAATGGCTGATCACGCGAGACTTGGGGGGGCAGGGGGGGGGGGGGGGCTGGAATGCTAATTTTAAAGATCAATCTCGGGTTTATATGAATCGATATAGGATTATTTAAATGAAGATAGATTTGAATCGAAAAATCGATTTTTTAAACACACCCCTAATGTACACTACTTGGTTGACACCCTACAATGCATAGCGGTTTCTTTGGAAAGTTCGTTGTTCGAATTCCCTCCACTGTCTTCCTTACTGCTCTCCTATATAGTGTTCTACATAGAGCAGTCTATGTAGTGAGCAGGGAACGAGTTAACGAGTGGGCCATTTCAGACACGCCCCTAGATTAGAATGAAAAATTTGCTTAAATGAGCTTTTGATACAAATTTCATATTAAGACCCCATACATTTATTAGAACAGTGATACATAAACAAAACGTATGGTAAATGTAGTGGGTGATTTATTTATTTATTTATTTATTGATGACTATTATTATGTGTGTATCTTCTCTGTTCGTGTGTGTGTTTGTGTGCCAGAGGAGGCCGCTACTGTGTTGGGGAAGGATGAGGTGCTGCTGGCGCGGGTTACGGAGTGGTGCGAAGCTAAAGACCATGCTGGAGTCAGAGGAGAGGCCAATCGGCTTCTAGCAGCACTTATCAGACACAGTCGCTCCCCAGTGAGTTCCTCATACACACACACATGCACACACTAATGAGAGAAACAATCCGTGGAACCGCAGCTTTGTAGGTGTTTGCAAATTACCAGCTGCCCATGATGGCCTGGCAAACGTTCTGTATTAACTGGTAAGTCAGCAACCACCAATCATCTGGTTATTTTTAGAAAACTCCGCCCCCTCCCACACATGTATATCAAAACGCTGTCCTGAATGGGCATCTCAGAGACATGCTACAGTCCTCTCTGCCACAGCTGACTCCTGCAGTACGTTTGAAGTGTGCTCCTCTCTCCTCCTGACAGGAAGTCATCCAATCTGTCATCAAGGCAGATGGGGTCCTACACCTCATCTCTATGGCAACCAGCGAACACGTCATTATGCAGAATGAAGCTCTGGTGGCTCTAGCCATTGCCTCTGCGATAGATATCGGTAGGGTCATGCTTTTCATTCTAACATAAATATCAATTAATAGCTTTGATATCTGGGTTTGTACATTTGTTTTACACTAGGTGCTTAGCTAGGGTTGGTACATTCAACAAGAGATGTTTGAATACACACACGCACACCTATATATATAGTTGAATCCTGGTGAAGAAGGGAACATAATACTGGAAACGCCAGCGGTCTGGTCTGGAAAAGCCAGTGAACCACAGTTAAAACCCTGGGGGAAGTCACTGTTAGCCATATGTTCCCACCTCGTGGTGACCTACCCCACCACACAAAAGAACCCTCTTCCAGTACAGTAAAACACACATACCCACCTAAAACAACACCACCAGCAATTTTAAAACAATATAAAATGCCCCCTTTAATTGGGACGTGCACCTCCTGTAAGCCTTGTTGCATGGTCATATGCATGGCTAAGCCTGGGATGCACAGGCTTCCTGTTAGTCTCCATAATATCATCATTAAATAGATTATTTGTAAGTAATGTTTACATACAATGGACACAAATAATGAAAGTACATTTACATGGATTAAAAAAATGATTCATAATTCCATTCCAGTGAAACCCAAATACATTCTTCCACCAGTAATTGAATTGTATACTAAATGTTCAGGAATCCAAGCGATTTGAAGTGTTATTATTTCTTATGAAGTTTAGCTTCTTAAACTATTTGTATACAGAAAATGGGTTTGCTTAGATCAGATTACTCTCTATGTAGGGACAGTTTGTTTTGGAAAGGTGCACTGCTGGTGGCACACTTAGGCACTGGGCAGCGCTTCAATGGGATAACCAAGAGGATTAGGTTCTGTAGCTGAACTGACATTTATCTACATTCAACTCCATCCTGAGCATAGCTCTCTGTTTGCTGAATTTAAGCCACCAATTGAACTTCCAGCAATTTTAGAGGACTGGGTTATCCTCCATCCTTTGCAGCTCACTGAATTAGCAGGCTATACAAAGTTCAATGATAGCAGATGAATCTGGAGTGAGAATCAGTTACTATTTAGTTTGTTTTTTTCAGTTTACAGCTGTAACTTTGTCAAAGAAGACACACAAATTTTAATATAATTTGAATTCCATGAAAACCACATCTGCTTTTTATGCCCATTTCTTGAGTAATAGCACTCGTGGCTGTCAGTTATCAATCTGAAAGAGGGCTGTTTGCTTTTTTACTGCTGCAGTTGTCTGTTTTTGTACCCTGTACTCATTTTCTCCAAATGTGTTTCTTACCCAGAGGCGGTGCAAGAGCCATTCCAGAACGCTGACCTGTTACCCACCTTGCAGAAGATGCTGGACGACCCTGTAGGGGCAGTGGAGGTCAAATTTAGCACATTAGGCCTCATCTGCAGCCTGGCCAACTCCAGTCAGTAGCACTTAATTCATCCTTTGCAATCCAAAATATGAAACAGAAGTGCAAAAGGCTCTTAGCGAAGTGGAAATATCTGAGCAGGCTTTAGATTTTCAGCATTATTACTAAGTAGGCTGTTTGCTAAAGGCTATTTAGCTCAATAGCATTCCCAGATGGAGAGGTGCTGAAAAAGAGAAGGCTCATTAGATGTTTCCCTCTGAACTCGATGCACCCGAAGTTCACATTCACCTACGTGCACTGCATGCACACTGCAGATATTATGTTACGGCATCTTACAGTACAAAAAGCCTACCTGTATATAAGATATTTCACAGTTTATTGTGGTTTGCAGCCCTGGGCCAGAATTGAAATGCAGGCATTTATCCAACATCGCTTGACATTTGACGCAACATTTGTTCAGAAAGCCTGATTCAAAAATAGAACTAATAAACGAACAGCTTGGACTTTAGAGACCTTTTCCAACAGATTTCTGGCAGCGGGAGCTCCAGATTGTATCATTTGTGCTCAAGTTAAGAAAGTTAGATTCATGTTAGAACTATGAATGGCTGCAGCAATGGATAGATAGATAGATATATAGATAGATAGATAGATAGATAGATAGATAGATAGATAGATAGATAGATAGATAGATAGATAGATAGATAGATAGATAGATAGCAATTCAGTTATACTGAGATAGATAGATAGATAGATAGATAGATAGATAGATAGATAGATAGATAGATAGATAGATAGATAGCAATTCAGTTATACTGAGATAGATAGATAGATAGATAGATAGATAGATAGATAGATAGATAGATAGATAGATAGATAGATAGATAGCAATTCAGTTATACTGAGAGATAGATAGATAGATAGATAGATAGATAGATAGATAGATAGATAGATAGATAGATAGATAGCAATTCAGTTATACTGAGATAGATAGATAGATAGATAGATAGATAGACAGATAGATAGATAGATAGATAGATAGATAGATAGATAGATAGATAGCAATTCAGTTATACTGAGATAGATAAATAGACAGACAGACAGATAGGTAGATAGACAGATAGCAATACAGTTATACTTAGATAGATAGATAGATAGATAGATAGATAGATAGATAGATAGATAGATAGATAGATAGATAGCAATTCAGTTATACTGAGATAGATAGATAGACAGACAGACAGATAGGTAGATAGACAGATAGCAATACAGTTATACTTAGATAGATAGATAGACAGATAGATAGATAGATAGATAGATAGATAGATAGATAGATAGATAGATAGATAGATAGATAGATAGATAGATAGAAAGAAAAACGAGTATCTCCTAAGCAGAAACTTTACAGGAGAAAGCTAAAACCTTCTTTACTTTGAATGTAAGTGAATGTAAACATGCTTTAGGAGAGTTTTTACTGCTCCATTTATCATAAAACTTCAAATCTGCTGAGTTCAAATAATATAGAAAAATAAAAGTCAATAATCTTTTTTTGGGGGACTGTGACGATATCTAAAATCTCATTCCAATCCCTAATCCCATTTGGCGCGTCTGGTGGGAACCACCTCTAATGATGTATCTGATAATGTGATTTGTCTCTGTCTCTCTCTCTCTCAGGCATGATGAAGGAGCAGATGGAGGCGCTGAACCTGAAGGACACCCTGTCCAAGCTCTCCAGTCACACCAGCACCAAGCTGGCCACCCAGGCAGATACTGTGATGGCTGTACTGGCAGAGACCAGCTAGAACGACTGTCCTAACTCTCTGCTTGACGGGAACACTGACTCCAAGCACACGGCGCGTTCCTTTTCACACACTACTAACCAATCCAGTCCTCCATTCTATCAGACCAAAGCAATCAGAACTAACTATGTGCCCAGCAATGAGCTCAGCAGGAAGTAAGGTGATGTCATTTCGGGTAGAGGGACTTGATTGGCCCATGATCAGAGCACCATTCCATGGCTCATTCCCTATCGGCTGACCCGTGACCACTTTGAGGACAGACACTAACGAGGTTAGCGTAATCTGTGTAACAGCAAGCTGTTGGCTCTCCATAAAATCCATGATTTCTTTACCTCCAGAACACCGTCAAGAGGAAACGAGTCACTAACAATATAACTGGCCTGCATTGCCAGAATCATACAGTTCTGTGTTCAGTTGTATGCGCCTTAGGGTTAGAATAGCAGCTGTATGTACTTATATGTGCTAATTTTCTGATTCTAGTTTTATCCCCCCTTGATTTTGTGGGAGTGAGTGTTAATCTTCTGTAAATACGTTATACCGTCTCAGCCCAACACAACAAATTATATATATATATATCCTCTCCATTCAGCAAAGCACATGAACTCCTGCATTTACATGCAACGTGGAATGTGATTACAGCTCTTGCCTGAGGAAAGGAAATGCGTACTCAAACTGCAATACTTATTCTATAACTATGTATGATATTTCTATCATAGCTGGCCTTACTAGTGTCTGACTGAGTGGTTTTTTTGACGCAGATTCTTTGATCATGTTGATCATTTTACTAGCTGAACATGAGCACAACAAAGTACATAACTTCTTAGCAATAGCGAGAAACATATCAAGAGCTAAGCTTAAGATTCTCTAGTTTAATATATAAAGTATATATACATATATACATATTAAATAATAGCAATCATTGATGCGTAGCAAGTGGTGTGGTTGTGCTATGGGTTTATGCAAATCTGTGTGTGTGTGATTGTGTGTGTCTGCCTAAAACGAGACGACTAATGCTTTCTCAGTTCTTGACAAGGAAACTCCTGCCACAACTGATGCTACTGATTTCAACACTGCTTTTAGCCGGGAATGCACTTTGCCTGGGCCGTGTGAGCGCAGCCTGGGTGCAGGGTCTGAGGGAAGCAGCCGGTGGGGGTGAGCGGAGAGGCGTTACCTAATAAAAACAGGATCAATATGAGCTGCGACTGAAAGGAAGCACAAGGACTGGCATGAGGACAGCCTTTACGTGGTGCTGCTGACCTGCCGCATCCCCGCCTGTCTCAACAGCAATTCATCACAGCGGCTTTATCGAGCACTTCATAGCCAGATAACTGTAATAGCACAATCCGTGTCTGTTCTTGGTGATGGGTGTTGAGTTGATTTTTAAACTGGTGTTGAAAAGTGTGTGCTTTACCAGAAGAGCCTGTTTCTGGCAATTAAAAAAAAGTGGAACAGCTGAACCCGAGTGCTGCTTTTCTTTAGTTAGAACGACTGAAAACGAGTATGTGAGTAGGTTCACCTTCAGATACAGTACTGTGCAAAAGCTTTAGGCACTTGGGGACATTGTAATGTTTAAAAAGCTTAAATAGCTTTAAATATTAATCAGTATTAATACAGTAAATAGTGTTTTTACATACATTAGTGTGTTTATTTAACCCTTTCCAAGCTTCTCCTTCTATAAACAACCCAGTATTATTTACAGTTCTCATCTAATACCTGCTTTGACTGCTCAGTACTTCATTAAGCTAAATCAAGATTGCTGCTGAAGGAACTAAATACATTCATACAATGTCTGGGGCGTCCAGGAGAAATCTGGAACTACACTTTGTTCTTCAAACTGGAGCTCAAGATCTGATCTACTTCTCTCACAATAAGATATTCATGTTACTTTAGATTGTATTTATTAAACTATCAGCTAAGACTTCTGCACAGTATTGTATATGGAAGCTACTCCATATGTCTACATGTTTAATTTATTTCTTCTGAAATCAGGAGTACCAACAGGAGATTTGTTCTCTTTGCTGCTGGAACAGCATGTACTCTTCCAGCAAAGGCTTACACTAGCTGTTGGAACATTGCTGTAGGAAATTGATTGCATTCTACCACAGGAACATTAGCGAGGTCAGGTACTGATGTAAGTTCTGGGTTACAAGCAGCAGAAAATCTCACAGAAACAAATTCAACACAAAGGAATTTAATGTTGCGCCATCACTCCAGTGTACACTATTATCAGCTAGAGCTTTATGCCCCTCTAGCTGATGATGCTGTAGTGAACATGGTGACCTGAGGCTTCTATTGGCAATGCTTGGAGATTATGCAAGATGTATTTGTGCAACTGAACACCTGTGTCCGCAAAGATGGCATCTTAAAGTGAACAAATGTACTAATTAGTAGGACAGTCTGAATAGCTCTGGACATTCAGTTCACTTTACTGTCTATTACTTTCAGCCCAGAATAATTAAAGGAGTTTATTTATAATAATAATAATAATAATCTTTATTTATAGAGCACTTATCATACCAGTGGCAGCTCAACCTGCTTTACAGACAGTTTTCATCAGTTATAACATAAACTCAATTAACCAAAGACAAAGTTTAAAGTACTAAGATGTTAAAGTTTTAATGAAGCGCTGAATTAAAGATAGATGGTTTAACTGTTTATTAAAAGTGGGCACTGATCCTGACTGTCTAATGAAAACTGGAACTGAGCTCCACAGTTTAGAAGCAGAACAGCGATAAACTCTGACCGTCACAGTGATCAACTCTGACTATTACAGTGATCAACTCTGATCATTACAGCGATCAACTCTGATCATTACACTGATCAACTCTGACTATTACAGTGATCAACTCTGATTATTACAGTGATCAACTCTGATCATTACAGTGATCAACTCTGACTATTACAGTGATCAACTCTGACCATTACAGTGATCAA
This sequence comes from Megaleporinus macrocephalus, assembly GCA_021613375.1. Classification (NCBI taxonomy): domain Eukaryota; kingdom Metazoa; phylum Chordata; class Actinopteri; order Characiformes; family Anostomidae; genus Megaleporinus; species Megaleporinus macrocephalus. The sequence goes on from CM038706.1 coordinate 9,585,808, forward strand.
CTCTGATCATTACAGCGATCAACTCTGATCATTACACTGATCAACTCTGACTATTACAGTGATCAACTCTGATTATTACAGTGATCAACTCTGATCATTACAGTGATCAACTCTGATCATTACAGTGATCAACTCTGATTATTACAGCGATCAACTCTGACCATTACAGTCATCAACTCTGATCATTACAGTGATCAACTCTGATCATTACAGTGATCAACTCTGATTATTACAGCGATCAACTCTGACCATTACAGTCATCAACTCTGATTATTACAGTGATTAACTCTGATCATTACAGTGATCAACTCTGATCATTACACTGATCAACTCTGACTATTACAGTGATCAACTCTGATTATTACAGTGATCAACTCTGATCATTACAGTGATCAACTCTGATCATTACAGCGATCAACTCTGATCATTACACTGATCAACTCTGACTATTACAGTGATCAACTCTGATTATTACAGTGATCAACTCTGATCATTACAGTGATCAACTCTGACCATTACAGTGATCAACTCTGACCATTACACTGATCAACTCTGATCATTACAGCGATCAACTCTGATCATTACAGTGATCAACTCTGACCATTACAGTGAACAACTCTGATCATTACAGTGATCAACTCTGACCATTACAGTGATCAACTCTGACCATTACAGTGATCAACTCTGACCATTACAGCGATCAACTCTGATCATTACAGCGATCAACTCTGACCATTACAGCGATCAACTCTGACCATTACAGTGATCAACTCTGATTATTACAGTGATCAACTCTGATCATTACAGCGATCAACTCTGACTATTACAGCAATCAACTCTGACCATTACAGTGAACAACTCTGATCATTACAGTGATCAACTCTGACCATTACAGTGATCAACTCTGACCATTACAGTGATCAACACTGAGCATTACAGTGATCAACTCTGACCATTACAGCGATCAACTCTGACCATTACAGCGATCAACTCTGACCATTACAGCGATCAACTCTGACCATTACAGTGATCAACACTGAGCATTACAGTGATCAACTCTGACCATTACAGCGATGAACTCTGACCATTACAGCGATCAACTCTGACCATTACAGTGATCAACTCTGATTATTACAGTGATCAACTCTGATCATTACAGTGATCAACTCTGACTATTACAGCGATCAACTCTGACTATTACAGCAATCAACTCTGACCATTACAAAGATCAACTCTGACCATTACAGCGATCAACTCTGACCATTACAATGATCAACACTGAGCATTACAGTGATCAACTCTGACCATTACAGCGATCAACTCTGACCATTACAGCGATCAACTCTGACCATTACAGTGATCAACTCTGACCATCACAGTGATCAACTCTGACCATTACAGTGATCAACATTGAGCATTACAGTGATCAACTCTGACCATTACAAAGATCAACTCTGACCATTACAGTGATCAACACTGAGCATTACAGTGATCAACTCTGACCATTACAGTGATCAACACTGAGCATTACAGTGATCAACCCTGACCATTACAGCGATCAACTCTGACCATTACAGTGATCAACACTAAGCATTACAGCGATCAACTCTGACCATTACAGTGAACAACTCTGACCATTACAGTGATCAACTCTGACCATTACAGCGATCAACTCTGACCATTACAGCGATCAACTCTGATCATTACAGAGATCAACACTGAGCATTACAGTGATCAACACTGAGCATTACACTGATCAACTCTGATCATTACAGTGATCAACTCTGATCATTACAGAGATCAACACTGAGCATTACAGTGATCAACACTGAGCATTACACTGATCAACTCTGATCATTACAGTGATCAACACTGAGCATTACAGTGATCAACTCTGACCATTACACTGATCAACTCTGACCATTACAGTGATCAACACTGAGCATTACAGTGATCAACTCTGACCATTACACTGATCAACTCTGACCATTACACTGATCAACGCTGCTGTAACAAATGCATGAATGCGTTCTCTGGGTCACTGTGGGATAGAAAAGGCAGAACTTTGGCGAATATTTCTCAGATGATGAAAACCATCTCTGATTACATGCTGAATAAAAAATAGAGCTTAGAGTCTAAGATCACACCCAGGTTATGTACTTCAGGTTTGATATTAGTAGCTAAAGAACTAAGTTTGTCATAAAGCAACTCTGAGTTTAAGTACCTATAATCAGTATTTTCTCAGTGACACCCACTGAGAAATATCCAACACACAGCTGGTCAGTCTGTCTACCTCATGTAAATTATCAGAACAATGACTTTTCATAAATTGCATGCTTGCATATATGCAAATTGCTTTCTTTTCCTAAATTTTTTCTTTAATTTTTATGAATTTGGTTTAGTAATAAACTGTTAGGATCAGAAACATTTTCTAGGAATTAATTTACTGGGGACCATATTTGAACACTTCTGATTCCACTTTGCCACTAGATGGAGACAGCAGCGCTTCTAGTGCTTCCATTTCACAATGTGCAACAGTCCCACTTTCCAGTTATGTCTTACACTGGGCCTCATTCACCCACCGTTCTTAAATAAATATGCCTTCTAAAAAAAACTCTAACACAGTTTTCACAATCATTCTGACATTCAATGTTTTCTTTTGTGGAATTTATTTTTAAGTAAGGACAGAATCTACACACACTAAAGAGCACAAAGGGGTGAACAAATCTATAGTTTAAGAACACGTCATTATTCTGATCTTACTCAAGAACAAAGACTTAAATGAGGCCCACTGTGTTCTACAGTCAGCATACAGTGCAGTCCTTAAGTTAATGTCCGTGCACAAAACTGCATATTCTTATAACAGACTCAGTATACTAGCGAAAACATTTCTAGTGGTCATGTAGTATTTCAGACATACTGTTTAGGAAGTATGTGGTTTTTAATGCATCCAAAAATTAATATGCCTCTCAAACAAAGGAGACCCGTAGGCCAAAATCCTCAGCACAAAGCCCACAGCCCTTAAAGTGACATGGTAATTATTTCTTAATAAGGCCACAAATTACTATACTGAGCCTATAGTTACTATAATTACTATAGTGAGCCCACAAGTGGCTATACTTAGATCATAAATTGCTTTAGTGCATAGTGAGGCCACAGCTGAGGTGGAAAGTAACTAGTTACACTGACTCAAGTACATGTACTTCAGTAAAATATTTTGTATTTGTTGTTTTTCCAATAGTTTTACTTTCAAGTATGTTAATAAAGTAAAGGAAACTCCTTTTTACATTTTAGCCCATCATAGTTAGTTACAAATTCCTTTTCTTGTGATCAATTTCCTTCTGTTTTGTTGTTGACCAAATCTGTAGTAGGTTTTATTGTAAAAATATTGAAAAATTGAGCCATAAAAAAAATCAGTTACCATCCTTATAGATGCTGGATTTACTAAAAAGTTTTATTTGAAGTAACTTTGACTCAGTATTTTACCAAAATATCAGTACTATTACTTGAGTACTTATTTAAGCAACTCTAACCAGCTCTGGCCACAAGTTATAAGAAACTTCACTTGTGGCATCAATATTATAACTAATAGACACACCTTAATAGAAAATAATCACTATGTCACCTTAGGGGCTCAGAACAGCCTTCTATAGGTGAACAGCACTGGCAGTAGATAAAATTATATTACGGAGGAATAATAACACATTCAAACACACCATCCTCATCATCTGATACACATCTAATAACAAATCTAATAATAACCTTACATAACTAGAAAAAGTCCTGAAGGAAATGCAGCCTGGTTGCACATAATCGACAAATAGAGGAGTTCGGGTCAGTATGTCTGTGGATCAGAAGTTGGGGGTCTGTACTGAGTGAGTACAGGCAGTTTGGTGGCTGAAAGTTGAACAAATCTGTGATGTTTGGGTTTGGCCAAATATTAATGGGATCCTATGGGTGAAACAAGGGATGAATAAACGCCAAATAGACAAGCATGTGTCAGTATGTCTGTGGATTAGTGTTTGGGGTTTTGCCTTAAAAAGAGTACATGCAGTTTGGAGGATGTAGGGTAAATAAACCATGAGGTTTGGGTTTGACTGAAAATGAATAGAACTCTATGGGGAAAAAGGAGGAATGAGAAAAAATGAGACGAGTGCTGGTTGAACCAACATTACAGTCATAGTTGGGGGTCCACGCTGAGACAATGTATGTGAAACAGTGTCTGTTGGTAGAGGAGAAGTACAGACTTGTGCACATTTCCATCTTATTCATTCTCTATGGGGAAAAAAATCTGGAAAAAATCTGTTGTTATTGGGAATCCGTGCATCCGATCAAAAAGCTGTATACAAGCCCGAATCACACAATCAGACCAGACAATCAACATTGAGACAGACCCATACTGCAACAGCAGCAAACCTGATGGCCACTGGTTCTAGGTGAGGGAGGAGAGGTTCAGTGGGTTGCAAAACACAACCTCACCACTAGATGTTTCACACATGACTCCTTTAACTTTAGCATTGGCTCTTCCTTCTTATAGATCTCTGAACTCACATCATCAGACTATAATCAGCCTCTCCCGCATATTAAGAACTCCGGGTATGAGCTGGAATTCTCGTTGATGAATATGAGTGGTGTTTTGGAAAAAAGAAACGTTCCCCTGTGAGTCAAAAGTTTGGACACACCTAATCTAAAAGACATTTAGATCTGAACCTGTTGAAATTTTAAATAGTGAAGTTGGAGCCCATGTACACACATATTTCTAAAACTTTTTACTTGATTTAAATATAAAAATGAGAATGTATATCTTTATAATAGCTATAAAAGAACAAGATCTCAGCATGTACTTTATCTTCTTCAGTCCTGTTAGAGAAGCAGCTCATGTGGCTCCTCATTAAGCTGCTGGTCAGAAAGTTCAAGGTATGTAAACCTGCATCAGAGCAAATGAGCTCATTTCTAAAAGAACCTCTAAACATTCTTTAAACACAACCAGATGTTTTATTCTGCTCCAGGAATAGGCTTGATGCAATTATTCAATAATATTATTAATATTAAATAGTAACAGTAAGAAAAACATGGTTAGTCGTTTCCAAACTTTTGACTGTGTATATTTTGCTGTAATCTGCTGAATTATGATGCTGCTAAGGATCTAAAATACTACTTTTACTACTATCACATAACAATGGTGTTAGAGTTACAGGCGCCATATTGATGATGCATTTAAATGAAACAGCATACATTTTTCTGTCACAGTGAAATCCTGTTTTTACCCAGAGCTTCTAATATGGACAAGATACCAACAATAACATCCAGTCAGTAAAGATTTTTTCTTGTCTGATTAACCCTTTGATGCACAAGCTTACTAAACCCTTTCTAATGCACAACATGGTTAAACTGGACCCGTATTCATTTCCTATGTTATTGTATGTATTGCTGAGTATCTCTTTGGTAAATCTATTATAATCAGTTTATTTCATTATTTAATGTTCCACATGTTTATTAAAAATCTTGCTCTTGATCTTAAATCATTATTTTAATTCTTATTCATTTTCTTCATGAACAAAAATAGTTTTTGAGAATGTTCTTGACTGCAAATGTTTACAAATATTAATATTAATATATTAATTCTGACCCTTGTTGTGTGTTAGTAGGGCAGTGATACAAAAAAATTATTAAAACTATGTATTTGTGACAATCAAAAACAAGTAGACTGAGAAATGTATGGAAGCTTTAATGATGAAACTGATTTATTGTAAAGATATAGAAAATAAAATCTTAGGTCACCTTGACTCAGGTTATGCATCAACTTTGTCAATACTCAGATATGTATGTGTGCAGTGAGCATCTTGTAATGTTAATGTAATTCTTGAATTTCTCACTGGGATCAATAAAGTATCTATCTAATTCAATATTGATATTAATAATCAAATATTCAAGCTACTGGGCTTTTAAGTCTATTAGCACAAGTGTGACAGATGCAATTAGGTGGCCTGAAGTGAAGGTTTGACAGATACACAGTTGGTGACTAAGAGATCAAACTGAACAGTTTAGAGTGTTTTGGCTCTGCATTCTGCACATCTGCACACAGGAAGTCAAATCAAGTGATCACTGAGGTTGAAATGCAGACTGTAAGCTTTAGTTTGAGGGGTTTGAAGTGCGTATTAGGTGACCCATATATGAATCACAACCCTTTTTATAATAGTTGCCCTATTTTAGGGGTCCACAAATAATTGAAGTTGATTCTGGATCTTGAATTTGAATATGTAGTCTTGTGCTGTGTTCTTTCAACTATAAGGCCACAGCAGTGCCTGTGCTGGTAAAGCAGGTCATCTGGAATCTGATTAAATCCCAGCCAAAATATTCATCATGGTTTAAACAATATTTGTAATTTTCATACTTTCTGTTATGATAGGTCATATGTCACCATTGATAAATGTGGAACATTATTGGCCTCAATGTAACTAAACAAGCACTATTATCTCTAAAGAGCATTGCTAACTGATCACAACTCATTTTTAAACAAAAATAAGAAACTAGTGCAATAATAGTGTCTATCTATCTATCTATCTATCTATCTATCTATCTATCTATAATATTCAGGTTTTGGAATTGTTAACTGGAGAGAATCCTTATTTTTGCTTAGTCTCTGCTTCCGGCACACTTGAAACAAACCCTGGATACCTGGTACAGATGTTTTGGGACATCCATGCACAGCAAAAATGTGGACCAGATCATAAAACAACTCATCACACTTGCCTCAGATCACATGGTGTGGTTAAGTCAGACAGACAGAGCTAGTTTGAAAATTTCTGAAACACTGATATCTAAAAAAACGCTATTTAAATATGCCTGATAGCAACACACAGAGGTAGTAGCCACCCTGATGATGGGATTTTGATAGATACTAGTTTCAGTGTTGTTCCAATTTTAAATATCCAGGCCTTAATGTGGCTCAGTATTGGGTTTTTGAAATTGTCGATTTATAATATGCTTAATTGAAACTAGTGTTGGTTTTTGCATTCATTCAGTGGCTCATTTTGTAACATCGGAGTAATGAGGAGAGATACAAAGGCAGGAGTTGTTAATTGAAGTCCATACTTGACACAAAAACAGGGAAACAAAAATATCAAAACCAGAGAACGATATGAGAACAACATGACAACATGACATATCAACAATGCTAGACAACAAAAGCAGCAAACACAGAGGTATATAAGCACAAGCTGGGACTGGAAACACCTGGGACAGGGAGGAGACACAACCTAGGAGAAGGTTATAGGCCTCACAAACAAGCAGAGACAAGGAGGGGTAAACTACCAAAACAAACATAAGCACATGGATCATGACACAAGACTGATAACAAGGGCAGAGAACAGACAGGAGGAGAACATACCATGACACATTTTAATAGAACTGACCCTAATAACCAGCTCAGCCTGCCACTGTTGGGTAAATGTCAATGCATAGTCACTTCACAGAAACAACAAATTCACAAAGGCAGCTTCATTTCTAGACGTAGACTGTAATGTTTACATAGCGCTCCTGTGCACACATGATATGAACGTACAAAGTATGTCCTGCGAATAACCTTGCAGTGCCCATAAAATGGCTAATGTATTTTGCCCACATCTCCACTTTCACTGAGCAGTTCTAATCTTGGGTATTGCTTACATAAGCATGAACCTCATTACCAAGTCATAAGGTTGCTCTGGCCTGTACCTCCTACACATGTTTAGCAAACACTGTATTCCCTGTGATCTCTCTGAGCGAAAGCTTTTCCAGCAAGCCTAACTGAGCTATCGAGCTAGCTCATCTATTTGTCTGTCAGCCATCTGTTCGGATGGTTGCTCGTCTGTCTGTCTGTCTGTCTGTCTGTCTGTAGACACAGCAGAGAAGTCTACAACTCCATTTACATTTCATCATCGTCCAAAGAAAGAGATGCATCTCCATCCATCCATTATCCTCCACTAGTTGGGGTCACTGGAGCCAATCCCAGCGTCATATGGCGAAGGCGGGGTACACCATGAGAGTGTGTTAGTCAGTTCATTACATGGCCAACACACACTCACACCTACAAGCAATTCAAAGTGAGTGATCAACCTAACATGCATGTGTTTGGACTGTGGGAGGAAACCGGAGTACTCAGAGGAAACCCACTCAAGTATGGGGAGACACTCCACACAGAACCACCCGGACCGGGAATCCAACTGCTGTGAGGCGACAGAGCTAACCACATTGCCGCCACCATATACATCATTTTTTATTATTTCTTTATGTGTTTTTCTTTTTTTCCTTGGTGCCGTTTACATTTCATGATGAATGGACCAATAGAAACGCTCCAAAAAATCTTGGAATAAATTCTGGTTCCATTGACTTCCATTGAAAATAAAGACTGCCATTTTAGAGATACTTGTTTTTCTTTAGACCTCTGATGTCTCTATTTTCGTCTAATTTTATTCCTCTATATCAGCTACTGCTCACATTGTGAATAGTGAACAGACTCTGGAATAATACCACCTTAAGTTAACATCAAAAGTTCAGGACGTTGTTGCGTTCTCCTGTAAAGTTAGCCTTTTGGAGACACACATACAAGTTTTTCTTATATATGTATGTGTATCTTCAAAGTGCTAACTCCTAGTAATTCTGGAGTCTATGCCCCATGACGTTTTCACACAATGTGAGGAGCAGCTGCTGTGTTCAAATGATATAAAGCAATACAATTAGACAAAATTAGAGAAACACGTCTGCTTCAGTGGTGCAGCAGACGTCTTGAACAGAGGGACGTCATTCATGCATGTTCATTAGCATAACAGGACCACAGCCAGACAAGTCGTCAGAGTTTTGTAGTTTGTAAGATGTTTTATTATATGTGTGTGTGTTGGTGTCTTCAGTAAGACACTGCTGGATGTTTAATACCACACTCAGTTTTAGAACCAGACCATTTTATAAACTTTACACTACATTGTCCGGGGCTTTGAGACCACTGCTGAACAGATACTGGTGTAAGATGGCAAAATGGAAGCTGACATTTAACCCATTGAATTCCACAATGCTGGAGTACATCCAAGCCATGTTCTTACATATGGGCATCAAGTCAAAGTCAAGTCAAGAGGCTTTTATTGTCATTCCATCTACGTAAAAGTACACAGTGGAGTGAAATTTCGTTTCTACAGCAACAACACAGTGCAACATAGAACAAAGAGTACAAGGTGCAAACGTGCAGACACAAGTTTTAACTAGAAACAAAAAATATGATAAATTAACAGACATTAGACACAGTAAACAGACAGGACAGTAAACAGACAGGACAATAAACAGACAGGACAGTAAACAGACAGGACAATAAACAGACAGGACAATAAACAGACTGGACAGTGAACAGACAGGACAGTAAACAGACAGGACAATAAACAGACAGGACAGTAAACAGACAGGACAGTAAACAGACAGGACAATAAACAGACAGGACAGTAAACAGACAGGACAATAAACAGACAGGACAGTAAACAGACATGACAATAAACAGACAGGACAATAAACAGACAGGACAGTAAACAGACAGGACAGTAAACAGACAGGACAATAAACAGACAGGACAGTAAACAGACAGGACAGTGCAGCACCGACAGAGCACTTATTTCTGAATGAGGCAGTCAGATAACATACACATACACAGCAGTTACCGAGGTAGTACTAGAGTAAACATACATACACACAGCAGTTACTGAGGTAGTACTAGAGTAAACATACATACACACAGCAGTTACTGAGGTAGTACTAGAGTAAACATACATACACACAGCAGTTACTGAGGTAGTACTAGAGTAAACATACATACACACAGCAGTTACTGAGGTAGTACTAGAGTAAACATACATACACACAGCAGTTACTGAGGTAGTACTAGAGTAAACATACATACAGCAGTTACTGAGGTAGTACTAGAGTAAACATACATACACACAGCAGTTACTGAGGTAGTACTAGAGTAAACATACATACACACAGCAGTTACTGAGGTAATACTAGAGTAAACATACATACACACAGCAGTTACTGAGGTAGTACTAGAGTAAACATACATACACACAGCAGTTACTGAGGTAATACTAGAGTAAATATACATACACACAGCGGTTACTGATGTAGTACTAGAGTAAACATACATACACACAGCAGTTACTGAGGTAGTACTAGAGTAAACATACATACACACAGCAGTTACTGAGGTAATACTAGAGTAAACATACATACATACAGCAGTTACTGAGGTAGTACTAGAGTAAACATACATACACACAGCAGTTACTGAGGTAGTACTAGAGTAAACATACATACACACAGCAGTTACTGAGGCAGTACTAGAGTAAACATACATACACACAGCAGTTACTGAGGTAATACTAGAGTAAACATACATACAGCAGTTACTGAGGTAGTACTAGAGTAAACATACATACACACAGCAGTTACTGAGGTAGTACTAGAGTAAACATACATACACACAGCAGTTACTGAGGTAATACTAGAGTAAACATACATACACACAGCAGTTACTGAGGTAATACTAGAGTAAACATACATACAGCAGTTACTGAGGTAGTACTAGAGTAAACATACATACACACAGCAGTTACTGAGGTAGTACTAGAGTAAACATACATACACACAGCAGTTACTGAGGTAATACTAGAGTAAACATACATACACACAGCAGTTACTGAGGTAATACTAGAGTAAACATACATACAGCAGTTACTGAGGTAGTACTAGAGTAAACATACATACACACAGCAGTTACTGAGGTAATACTAGAGTAAACATACATACAGCAGTTACTGAGGTAGTACTAGAGTAAACATACATACACACAGCAGTTACTGAGGTAATACTAGAGTAAACATACATACACACAGCAGTTACTGAGGTAATACTAGAGTAAACATACATACACACAGCAGTTACTGAGGTAGTACTAGAGTAAACATACATACACACAGCAGTTACTGAGGTAGTACTAGAGTAAACATACATACACACAGCAGTTACTGAGGTAGTACTAGAGTAAACATACATACACACAGCAGTTACTGAGGTAGTACTAGAGTAAACATACATACACACAGCAGTTACTGAGGTAGTACTAGAGTAAACATACATACACACAGCAGTTACTGAGGCAGTACTAGAGTAAACATACATACACACAGCAGTTACTGAGGTAGTACTAGAGTAAACATACATACACACAGCAGTTACTGAGGTAGTACTAGAGTAAACATACATACACACAGCAGTTACTGAGGTAATACTAGAGTAAACATACATACACACAGCAGTTACTGAGGTAGTACTAGAGTAAACATACACACAGCAGTTACTGAGGTAATACTAGAGTAAACATACATACACACAGCAGTTACTGAGGCAGTACTAGAGTAAACATACATACACACAGCAGTTACTGAGGTAGTACTAGAGTAAACATACATACACACAGCAGTTACTGAGGTAGTACTAGAGTAAACATACATACACACAGCAGTTACTGAGGTAATACTAGAGTAAACATACATACACACAGCAGTTACTGAGGTAGTACTAGAGTAAACATACATACACACAGCAGTTACTGAGGTAGTACTAGAGTAAACATACATACACACAGCAGTTACTGAGGTAGTACTAGAGTAAACATACACACAGCAGTTACTGAGGTAGTACTAGAGTAAACATACATACAGCAGTTACTGAGGTAGTACTAGAGTAAACATACATACACACAGCAGTTACTGAGGTAGTACTAGAGTAAACATACATACACACAGAAGTTACTGAGGTAGTACTAGAGTAAACATACATACACACAGAAGTTACTGAGGTAGTACTAGAGTAAACATACATACACACAGCAGTTACTGAGGTAGTACTAGAGTAAACATACATACACACAGCAGTTACTGAGGTAGTACTAGAGTAAACATACATACACACAGCAGTTACTGAGGTAGTACTAGAGTAAACATACATACACACAGCAGTTACTGAGGTAATACTAGAGTAAACATACATACACACAGAAGTTACTGAGGTAGTACTAGAGTAAACATACATACACACAGCAGTTACTGAGGTAGTACTAGAGTAAACATACATACACACAGCAGTTACTGAGGTAGTACTAGAGTAAACATACATACACACAGCAGTTACTGAGGTAATACTAGAGTAAACATACATACACACAGCAGTTACCGAGGTAGTACTAGAGTAAACATACATACACACAGCAGTTACCGAGGTAGTACTAGAGTAAACATACATACACACAGCAGTTACTGAGGTAGTACTAGAGTAAACATACATACACACAGCAGTTACTGAGGTAGTACTAGAGTAAACATACATACAGCAGTTACTGAGGTAGTACTAGAGTAAACATACATACACACAGCAGTTACTGAGGTAGTACTAGAGTAAACATACATACACACAGCAGTTACTGAGGTAGTACTAGAGTAAACATACATACACACAGCAGTTACTGAGGTAGTACTGGGTAGAGGTAAAAGTTAACAGTGTAAACACAGTGTCAGCAACAATGTTTCAGACAGTACAAGTAGAGCAAGTCTTGCTAAGTTAACCGAGGCTCTGGAACCTGTGTGGGTTTGCGTGTGTTTCGTGGGCAGGGGGCACGGCTTTGAATGTGAGTGGGTTGAATGCAGCATATGGGCAGGCTCTGTTGGATGATGGGAAAATGGGCCACGGGCCCAGAGATCACTTTCCTGTGCCTTCACTTCACACAAACCTCAACACCCAGCTGAGTCCACTTGCGTGTTTCAGTGCGGCTCATTTAGAAAGCTCCTCTTAGCTAACGCGCTCTGTTCCAGCAAATCACAGGAGAATATATGATACAAACGGCTGCAGATATTTATGGAGTACTTGGAATGGAATTACAAAGGCACAGAAGTTTTGTGGCCTGGTGTCAAAACATCAGTGAGGGTTGACTGCATATAGGCTTCTATTTCACCAACACGCCCCCTAGAATAAAGAAATAAAGTAATTAATAGTCGATGTACTGTATAGGCATAGAATTAGCATGGACGGAAGTGACGTGTCCCCACCAATATATAGCGATTACTGAATTGTCCCCACCAATAATTTGATCCCCTCTGAAAAAAGACCTCGATTGGTCAACGTCTGATTAGCCTAGAGGTGCAGAAAGGGTTAAATCACATTCTCTACTCATATGGCCAGTGTGATTGGCTGTGCTGTCACGTTAGACTCTGTAGCTACATTTGGTTGTTAGCAGCGCCGAAACTGAAAAGAGAACTTTCCAGTCATATGAGACTCCCTGTATAAGACTCCAACATGGGTGTGAAAAGCGAGTGAGGATGGTAGCAGAAAAGAAGGTGAAGCTGTTTCTCAAAGAAACATGTAAGCCACTTAAAGTCAAGTTCACTAATGAAATGAGTTTATCATAGTAACGTTAATGGCAGCATACAACAGGCTAACATCGTCTGTAGCTATAAATAACAAGCAGTGTTCCTACTTTTATTAATGCTATTAATGTATAAGAGATGTTACCCTATGGCTGAAGTAATGTTGATAAGTATTTAAATGTAAACTCACTGTATACTGGTTAGAAACTGTCTGAAACGAGTCTATGTCTTGTAGATTTATTGAGACGTTAAGAAAGATTTCATTGTTTTCTGAGACTGTTACTTTTGTTAACACTGGGTTTGTGGACAAAAGAGGCGGGGGCGTGGCGTGATGACATAGATTCATCGGTCCCCACCAATGTCAAGAGCAAATCTACGCCCTTGATGTACTGTAGATTCATCATTCAATTAGTTTAAACCCAACCGCCAAGCCATGGTGGGTTTACATATTGGAAAACATAGTTTTCTCTTTGGGACAAGAAGCCAGACTCATTATTCTCCTCAAGAGCTTCCAATGTGGACCCACAAAACTGCTATCTGTCCTGTAGCATATAGAATAGAATCAGCCCCAGTCTGAACACACAGGTTTGTGTGAGCACATAGCAACTCATGAGTACTGAGTGACTGAAGCAGCTATTCTAAATGATTAACACTGATGCTCTCATGAACCTCAATCTAAGCCGAGAACGAGTACTGGACAATGTTGTCTACTGCCAACCTCTGATCTGATGGAGATTAAAGGGCGTAGGGTCACAAGGCAAATAATCCTCTGGTTCTGACTTTTATAGGATACTGCACAGATGCAATGAAACCTATTGATAATAACCCTGTACGCTAGTGATATTGAGATGACATCTGAGAAGCAGAAGAATCAGAGGAGGTCATCCCCCATATCTGCTCAGAACATTGTTCCTTATCCTCAGACTGCAAGGATAAAACACGGCAAATCCCACAGGGGGGTCACCATGAGCCTTATGCTCCCACTCCATGGTGACCAACCCCCAACACAGCACAAGCCACACTCCATACAGCATGCAAAACACACACTTGTACACTTAACTGCATCAACCGACTACCCTTTTAGTGTGTGTGTGTTGGTGGGGTGGGAGCTCACAGTGCAGCTTTGCATACCGTGCCCCTAAAGCCCACTTCCGCGTACCAGAGCAAGTGGCAGCTGCCATATTATATCATATGATGCTGCAGATTTACAGAGCCCTGGGCGCAGTTGAAGGTACCTTTTTAATGAAGGTAAATTGAGTCTAACAGTAGATACGGGCATTTTCTGAGGGATGACTATTTTATTTATGATGGTCAGCATACTCTTATTTGATTACTGCATTCTCTGATCTTTCCCTTGTTGGTGCATGACTGTAGCACAATCCCAAAACATTTACATTTACATTTATTCAGAGCGACTTACAAAAGTGCTTAGTGTTCAGTTAGAGTATGTATCACTATCTAATACAAACAGGTTTAAGTCCAAACTACTCTTATACTCAAACACTGCCATAAACACAGAGCCAGTGCTGATACCTAAAAAAAAAAGACAATGCAATTCATAACAAGACTGGAACACATACAGAGAAGAGAATAAATACAAGACTACATACAGCATAAGTGTAATACCTAGCAAGACTGGAACACCTACAGAGAAGAGAATAAATACACTACATACAGTATAAGTGTAATACCTAGCAAGACTGGAACACCTACAGAGAAGAGAATAAATACACTACATACAGTATAAGTGTAATACCTAGCAAGACTGAAACACCTACAGAGAAGAGAATAAATACAAGACTACATACAGTACAAGTACAATACTTAGGCAGTGCTCCTAGAAGATAAAGTGCAGAGATACAGTTTATACCAATACTTTAGTAGATTAGTGTTTATAAGTGTTTTAAAGGCACCCTAAGCCCTGTGGTCCTCCTTAAAAGTATATACTTTAGTGATGTTAACTAGATGCATAAATATATGGCCAAGAAACCGGAGGGTGCTTGGTTTTAACAGACAGTCTAGTGTGACGTACAGGCTCTGCATTTGCTGTATGCAGTGTATTGCTCGTCCTTGTTCAATTTTTTTTTGTTACAGAATCTGAATTCAGATTATACATGCAATGCAGCTTAAAGCCAAGTTAAAGGCATACACAAATGCGAATAGCGTCGCTGTCCAATGAAAAATAAGTATATCCAAAACTGCAATTGTACAGGGGAGGCCAAAAACTTACTTTACTTCCAAAACAAATCAATGGGACCAGATTTTTTCCAAACTTTTTTGGGGCATTTCTATTGGTCCATTCATTGTGAAATATTCACACAATGTAAACGGCAGTATTTTTTTCAAATGATGTAGAAAATTTAAATACATGTTTTTCATTAGACATCGATGATATGCATCTTGTATTATGTCATATTTATCTTCCTCTCCAACCTGTCACTCAGACAGCTGTAATAAAGACTATTCTGATTGGTCTATCTCATGGGATTCTGGGTAATAGGCCACTTTTAATGCAGTCCTCACCTGTGGCCACAGCAAGGGCACCTGGAGGGCACTAGTGAGCGCCTCTTTGAAAGGAAATATGAACAATGGGGCAATTTGGCTCCTCATATTTGTACCCCAAGTAAAACACTGGAGATTTGAAACTTCATGTAAACTCAGGTGGACTGAACGTGAAATATAAATGGGAATAAACTTCAGTCGTGTTTTGTTCATCCAAATTTGGGTGCCACAAATAAGGTTTTTTTTTTATTAAAATAAAATTATAATGTATTCTATTCAAATAAAATAGTGAGTTTTTTATTAAATAAAAGTATGATTTTTTTATTCAAATAAAATAGTGATTTTTTAATTAAAATAAAACTGTGATTTTTTATTTAAAATAAATTGTGATTTTTTTATTAAAATAAAATTGTGTTATTTTTATTGAAATAAAATTATGATTTTCTTAAAAATATTGCAGTGACCATATAGGGTCACCACTAACCACAATCTTTACCCTTACGGTGCCCCCGCACATAAGTTTTTGTCTTAGACTAAATTTACTTAAAGATAAGCGTTCTCTCACATGAGTGCAAGAAAAAAGCTAATTATCACACAGAGAATGTTTTTTTCATGACCTTTTCTTTTTATCCCATCTTTACTAAAGGGGCCAATATGATTACAGAGCTGACTCTAAATATGCCCAGATGTATCTTGGAGGCTAAATTTGTCCAAACACAAGTGTGATCATGTCACCTGAAAAATGTTTTGTTTGCATAGATTAAAATGAATAACAAAAAATGAAATGTTTTTAGATCCTCATTAATAAACATCTTCAGTAAATATTTTCCCAATCTGGGAGAACAACCACATTCAAATTTGATTATTACTGTCCCTCTCTCTGCTTTAGTTCTTTTAGCTAGGAAGATCTCATTTCTGGAAATAAACCATAAATTGTAGTTCTGTTAACATACTATTTGAACTCAATTAACTCAAAATTCTAAGGCAGCATGGTAACTAACTTCAAATGGACGCTAAAGTTAAAACAACTTATAGAGTGTAGATGCTTCTTTTGTCTGAACCCCTCCAGGATTAAGGTCCTTTGTGCTTCCAGCCACCTGTGCAGAGGTGTGAACACACAAACAGCGCCATGTGGGCGTGTCTGCAGGAGGTCATGTGAAAAAGTTCCAGAGAAAAAATTCCTTTCTTCAGGGCATAAAGAGAAAGAGAGAGAGAGAGAGAGAGAGAGTGAATCAACATGAGCCTTTGGAACTGCCATGACTCACCTGTTTATAGGACTGCCATTTAGGCCAAAAGGTGCAGAGCTCTCCTGAGATACACTCTACAGACCACAGCTATGCTCTGAAGCTCTCGGATCATGGTAAGGACAACTTCTGCTTATATAACTGATAACGTGATATAACAGCAATGCTCAGCTTCTGAAGAAACTTCTAAAGAAAGTCAAATTTATCATTGGTTGCTGCCACGATACACATGAAAGCATGCTGGTCTTCCAACATAGAAAGGAAAACGGCTTGCTAGAACTTTCTGCCTCCACTTATATGCTTTGTCTACAGTGAACTATGTACAGCAAGGTATCAAATGGTTTGAGTTGCAGCCATTGTTTGCTGCCAATGTCAACATACTGTAGCTACTAAAGAGTATGCGTGTGTAAAGTGAAGTTCAAAGATCACTTCAATGCATATAATGTCTATATGCAGGTTGGTGGTACAACTGAAAAGAGCTGAAAGGCTACGTGTGCGCATTCATTTAAAAAGTACAGGGTTTTTATGCAACTACTGTGATTGTAATCATTAGTTGTAGTTCCTGTGTTTGAATATTGTTTCTGTACTTGTTGTTATTGTATTGTTTGTTCATTTAATGTCTTTAATTGTTTTACTGTACAGTTAACTGTAATTATTTGCTTAGATACCTATATATATATATATATATATATATATATATATATATATATATATATATATATATATATATATACCAATAATTACTACCTACTATACCAAAAATCTCACTGGATAAGAGCGTCTGGCAAAAGCTGTAAATGTAAAGGTATCTTGTAAAATTGATTTCTTCCTATTTTTTTTACATAACCTAGAAAATATGTGCATGGATAAAAAAAGTTTTCAAACCTCAAATTGTAAGGTACCTGATTAAACTGCTTTGCTTGAGTTTGACTTGACTAGATCCACACTTAAACTTTTTAGCTTAGTCCTTTATAAATTTGTTAGTCCTGCATCTCAGTCAGGTAAACAATATAGAATATATTTGGTTCCCTTATCTAGTTAGAGCTCCATTTATCAAACAGTCCTACTACACATTTTCTCTTCATGGGCTTCAAACTCACAACCTCTTGGTGGGGCTGAATGCTCAGCCCATTGTACTATTTTCTATAAATTAATAACTAAAAGAATGCAGTAGTGGCGCAGTTGATAACACTGTTGCTTCACAGCGAGAAGGTCTTGGGTTCAGTTCCCCTGCCAGGTGACCAGTGTCCATTTGTTTGGAGTTTGCATGTTCTCCTCTTTCTGTATGGGTCTGTTGAACAGAATGTAAGTGCCTCCTTCTGAACGAAATGCTGTGATAGGCTCCAGAATTCCCTTTGACCCAGGAGAACAAGTGGTTTAGTTGATGAACCATTGAATAATGTAGTAACACATGATGCAATGGTCTAAGGATTCACTCCAGCATTAGGAGGTTGTAAGATTGGACCCGAATGATCCCCACAGCTGCCCATATCTGCCAGAAAATATCTGGTGGGACTGTGTGATGGAAAGGCGTCCAGCCAGTCGGGAAACTGAGTTGAGAGAAATTCTGGAAGTTATAGCAATGACATCAATGGCACAAATGTATTATACCAATATGTATGCATGTGTGCGTACATATAGTGCCCCTTTTAGAGGAGCTATAAAGCAACCCTAGTGCTGGAGGACCCCCTGCTGTTTTCCTGACAAAACACACCCACTTAGCCTTTGGAAGGGCTTACTAATTAGTGGCTCCTCCAGAACCAGGCTTAAAAGCCAGTGCTATATATGATCACGCTGGGTTTCTCGTTGGGTTCACAGTGAGATAAGAGATAAGAATATATTTTGTAACAGCCGAAAGTGTGATGTCTATGCAAGCTATAATGTAGATCATGTATATAATTGTACATTCTTGCCCACATATGAAGATGTGATGTAACGGGCTGTCTGTAAGTAAGCTGGTCTGCCTCTGTTCTGGATGAGGTTGTTCATCCTCACCGCTGAGCCAGCAGGATTTTCTCCAGTAATGGGAAGCTGCAGGATTTTTTTGCTTCTTAAAACGAGGTCACATAGAACATTTTGTTCCTGGCCTTGCATATAGAAATGGGGGACAATACAATATTTTATTGCAAACTCCAAACACAATATACTATATAAAAAAAAAAAAAAAAAATATATATATATATATATATATATATATATATATATATATATATATATATATATATATATATATATATATATATATATGTGCTATCCTTGTGTTAATTAAGTGTTCAGTATATTACATGCTGTGTTTATTCCTCGCTTAAACACTGTTCTGAGTATCTGCAGGCAGTGTATTTGGGACAAACATCTTTTTTTTTTGTATAATACAGTGTTTCTCTTCAGAAGACAAAAGTCTCCTGGTTAGAGATCCTACATGTATTTATCTGTTTTCTGTTATTTAATCCACGCACATCTGCTCTAACTCCTCTCCAGATGTTGAGGCTGTTCCAGTAAGACTCCTTAATCCTCCATGCATCAATTCTAACAACTATTCCATACTGTATGTCTTCTTAAAAAACTAAATGTTAACATAGTACTCTGTACAGGCAGTTATTTTCATTTAAACAGCAAAAACGGCCTCGTTTTCACAGCAAACCTGCTATTAAATATATAAGAATATACGCAAATGTATTGAATAAACACACAGAGCGCACATTTTACACACATTGTACACACACACACACATATATATATATATATATATATATATATATATATATATATATATATATATATATATATATTATTTTTTTTTTTACCTTTTTTTACCTTTTTCTAGACTTGTAGACATGTAGATAGATTGAAATTGTATTGGATCGTTCACCTTTTCACCTTCATCTTGATGGTAGCTATTTGAACATTGGACATTGAACATTTTGGGCTACACCTGTTTGTATTAATTTTGAGTGACATTAAAGAAACATGTCCACTGTAATATAAAATATTCAAGCAGTCATAATCTCTTGCCAGCCTAATTTTCGAGTGCAGGATTTAACTAGGTTTTTAGTCATTCTTTATGACTATTTATAAGTCAAGTTCAAAAAGGGTGAATAAATATTGTCACTGTTCTTAACTTTGTTCTTATCTTTTAATTTTCAGTTAATGTTACACGACAATATTGGAGCAATGTGTTAGTCCAATTATCACGTGATGTAAAGGAAAGCCGCTAAGCTCAAATAATGGAAAAATTTAGTTATTTCTTTATGATATGTTCGCTGATATTGCTTGGTAAATTACTTTGGTAACTTTTTCATATCGTAATTACTTCAGATGTTATATACAAATACAGGACAATATTGTTATTTCCTTGCTATTTAATGGGCAGCTGCAGGTTGAAGGTTAGGGATCTGGTCTTTGCCTGGAAGGCTGCCTGTTTGATCCCCTGGACCAACAGGACATGATTAAAGTGCCCTTAAGCAAGGCACCTAACTCCCAACTGCTCCCTGGATGTGTGCTCACTGCCCCCTAGTGTGTATATTCACTAGTGTGTGTGTATGTGGGTGTTTCACTGCACAGATGCAGAGGAGATGCGGAGGTCTAATTCGGCTGTGTGCAAACCCAAATGGCAACTAGATCTGAATTCTAATTCTAGCATATGAACTTATAACATAATATTGAGGTTCAGGTCACTATAGAGTTACAGTGTAAAGTATATACTTTACTTTTAAGTTTCAAGTTTATTTGTCATTTGCACATCATGCCAGGACATAACATGCATTGAAATTTTTTGGGTGAGGCTCAGATAATAACTCTACAGCAGGGCAGCATTATATATGTATATGTAAAAACAGTGCAAATATCCAATAAATAGAAATTAATGAAGTAAAAAAAAGCTAGAACATACACATATAGTAATAACTAAAATATATAAAGGACTATACAAAACGGCGGAATCTCCTGCCTGATGGCAGTATAGCCATCATGTTATTTACTGTTAATTAGGGGTGGGCGATATAGCCCTAAAATTATATCACGATATTTCATGGTATTTTTGTGATAACGATACTCTTGGTGATATGACAAAACATTGAATTAAAAAAATATTTCAAGAATACACTACTGCAATAAATTGAATAATAAATTTTATTATTGCATATGATATGATATGGCACACAACTAACTGAGATACTAAAAAATACAAGAATTTTCATCAGATTGTAACAGAAGACAATGATCCAGAATGTCACGATACTAAATAATGCACTCCAAATATCTCCATATATCCAGGACTGAAGTAAAGTGAATGATACTGAACAGATAAAATCTGTCTCTAGTAGATATATAATGGGAAATGAGAAAAGTGTGATTTTTTTTTTTAAACAGTAAAGGTAGTACCCTGGTATGATAATTAGTGATGGGTGACATGGTATGATATTTCAGGATATAATATCGTTCACAATATTCAAAAACGTTGGCGATATTATTGTGTATGATACGATATGGCACACCCCTACTGTTAATATGGTTTAGTAAAGTACAGTGAAAGTATCAAACACATAAACCAATAAATGATACGTGTTCACGTGTGCCCTGATAGAAAGCACTGGGTTAATAAAGAAGTGCTGAAGAGTGTGCAGAAAGATGTGGCCTGACTGTATATGGACAGTCTAATGAGATTACACAACACTGCTTTGTCTCCTTGTAACCTTTCTGTCAGGCCACGCCATTCCAGCATTATACAAATGGATTAGGAACATAACTCACAGGCATTTTGATTCTCAATCCCCAGCAGATGACAACATCTATAATTCACCCGGCAGCATCGGTGATTCAGGACAGTCAGCCTTTGTGGTGCACTGCAGGCCTCAGGATTTAGCACTGAAGCGTCTGTGAACTTGAAAGCTGAATCTTAGGCAATATTATCTTTCTATCTATATCTTTCTGAAATAGGATAAGATGCAAGTGTTCAGTACTGTGGATTCACATGCACATTTGTTTTTTCTAAGAGGTATTTACATAATTTTGCTGCAAAACAAACACTGATTTATCAAGATATACATATCTTGAGATTTTGGTGGTGTGTTAGTGTGTATTGTGCTGGTGCGAGTGTGCTACTGGAGTGTTTAAACACTGTGTCCACTCACTGTCCACTCTATTAGACACTCCTATCTTGCTGGTCCACCTTGTAGATGTAAAGTTAGAGACAGTAGCTCATCTGCTGCTGCACAGTTTGTATTATCTAGTCGTTCATCAGTGCTCACAGGACGCCGCCCACAGGACACTGTTGTCTGGATGTTGCTGGTTGGTGGACGATTCTCAGTGCTGAGAATGACCCAGCACCCAACTAATATCTGCTCTGTGGTGGTCCTGTGAGGGTTCTGACCATTAAGGAATGGGGATAATAAAGTATGCAGAGAAACAGATGGACTACAGTCCATCCAGAACTAGATGTGCTTCTATACGGTAGGTGGAGCTAATAAACTGGGCAGTGAGTGTATATTTAAACTGGACACGCCTTCCATAGAGGAACCACTTTCAAAGAAGCTTGCATTCGACGGTTCTTTCAACCCCTCATCTGAAACCTCACAGTGCTTCTTCAGTGGCACTGCTTTTGGCACTAGTGTAGTTGAGTATGCCTCCAAACAAACGCTCCTGTCAGTCTCTCCACATCAAGAAGGCACGTCAACACAGTCACAGCATTTATGATGTCATCGTTTGCCCCCCGCCCCTCCATCGCAGATGCAGGAAAGAGATTTTCTGTCATTACCTGCTGACCGTGAGCCAGCGCTAATGCGTGCCCTCTCACTGCTGTCTCACCGGGAGGCCCACAAAAAAAGAGAGAGAGAGAGAGAGAGAGAGAGAGAGAGAGAGAGAGGGCGAGAAAAGTAAATAAATAAATAAACAGAATTCATCCCGGTCCCATTGAGCAATGCTGTTGCCATAGCAACAGGGGGAGAGTGATGGAGGGAAAGAGCGAGAGCTGTTAGAGGTTGTGAGAGGAAAGAGGTGTGAGAGAGTCCTGCGGCGTGTGTGTACGTTCTCACATCGGAGGTGTTTGGGCGGGTTTCACTCAGGTATTATAAGCCATATTATTAAGATTATAATATATATTTTTTTATTTTCTTTCTCAGACGGGTGAAGGAGGTGTGGAGATCTTGGCAATGTGACTGTATCTATCAGCACCATATTCGTTTATCATCTCTCTGCCCAGCCCCATTCACCTCCTTTACCCCACTATACGTGAACGCCCCTCCCAGCTCTCTCTCTCTCTCTTTCTGTCTCTCTCTCTGTCTCTCTCTCTCATACACACACACGCCCTCTTAAACTCCCTCCGGGCTGGGGATTTGAAGATGCGCGAGCGAGGAGGGTTTGTAATCAGATGAAAGAGGAGATTATCCCGAGGCTCCCTCCGTCCATCCTTTCTGCTGCCGGACAAGAAGCGTTAGAGGAGCAAGGGGGGGGAGGAGACTGTGGGCCAGAATGGGTGGGGTCTGTTGGACAGAGTGAGAAAAGAAGGAGGGGGGGGTCACCTGTGGATGTGTATGTGGAAGGAGACACCGCTGCTTGCTTGCCCGTCCCCTTTCAAGGTCCTACATGCGTCGACGCTGGGATGACCGCAAGCCGACATTAAAGAGAGGAAGAAAAGAAAGGGAGAGAGAGAGAGGGGGGCAGGGAAAGGCTACAAAGAAAGAGAGAGAAAGAGAAAGATCAAGAAAAAGCAGAAAACAAGGGTTTCATCGGTTTCTCTCAACACAGGGTAAGGATGATTTCTGATAAGCATTCACTGTAACACATATATATATATATGTGTGTGTGTGTGTGTGTGTTAGTGCAGTGCTACATGATACGTCTGATCGGGTAGAAGAGATAATTGGAAGTCAGCTGATTGTCTGGCACCTCTGAATGTTTGTGTGTGTGTGGACGCACATGGAAGGGACCTTCCCTCGCCGGGTATTTTTAGAGCTTATGGAAGAATAATGCATGCAGGCTGAGTAAGTGTGTTTGATAGGCAGCCCCTGCGCTCACACAGTCACTGTGCAGAGGTGCATTTAATGCAGTCGGTGAAAATCAAACAACAACAACAAAAAAAGCCCACAACAGTTTTCTGAACGTGTGCAAAACTTTGAAAGATTCTTTTCCTCATTTGCTTTCACTAATAGAGATTTCTGCGCTGCATGTTTCTGCTGTGCACTTCATAATCATTAATAACTACGTATGAGGTTTTGCATGTCCAGCCCGTGCAGGCAGAGCTGAGGACCAGGCTTGTGTAAATTGGCTAAATTGAAGTTCATTGACCTCAAAAACAGCCCGGCCACTAAGTCAGTTGATTCTCATTGAATTACAATAGCACCTGGGGCTGTGTGGGCGGTTAATGGCTCCTCTCACTGCTAACTAAGCAGCATGTGAAAGAGCAGCGGCATCTGATGTCTCTATATTTAGCAGTTTAGGAATGCCGATGCTTAAAAAAACACCTCTAAACAAATATAAGCACTGATCAGGGAAAGCGTGACACTGGATAGAAGCAGATTCTCAGGTGTTTCCAGGAGTTTATTTTGGTTTCGGTAGTTCATAATGGAGAAAGGAGTTAGAAACAAAAGGAAAACAGCAGGAACGAACTTTCTTATTGTGCATTTATGGGTGAAAGTTTTGTTTATTTTCATTCAGCATATTTAACACTGAGCACATTTCCAATTTCAGCAATACACATTGATCTTCCTCTGTGAATATATCACTGCTGTGAAAAAAAACATGTATATCCATTTTTGTTGCTTTTAATTGTTCTCTATCATTTGAACATGACATGGTTCTTTATATCATTGCTATCCAAAGAAAATCATGTTTCTCCAAAATGGCAACTTGACAGAAAAAAAAAGTCAAGAGAACCAGAGTTTTTCAAAGCTATTTTAGATCATTTCTTTTAGTCCATTCATCATAAAACAGCTAAATAAATAAAATCAACAAAAACATACACATACATGTTGTTCTTTGGACAACAATGATATCCTGTGAAAGTTTCATGATGAATGGACCAATAGAAATGTCCATTTACATTATCCTACTTGGAATATATATATATATATATATATATATATATATATATATATATATATATATATATATATATATATATATATATATACCCTTTGAAATTACCTGGTTTTCTGCATAAACTGGTCATAAAACGTGATCTGATCTACATCTAAGTCCCAAGTATAGACAAACTCAATATCTCAATATGCTTAACCTGGTACCACACAAACAGTTCATGTCTGTATTGGACACATCCATTAAACATTCAGAGTGCTGGTGGGAAAAGTAAGTGAACTCTTATGCTAATGACTTCAACAAAAGTTGAAAAGCTAACTTGGTTCCAATCAATGAAACGTGATTGGAGCGAGGTGTAGAGCTGACTTATTAGGGAAACTCAAACTCAAAATTTTGCTATTCACAAGAAGCACCTGCTAATGTGAACCATGCCTCGCCAAAATTTTTTTTGAAGATTTGCATAAAACTGGAAAGAGTTACAAAGTAATCTCCAAGACATTAGGTATTACCCCGTCCACAGTTAGACACACAGTCTACAAATGGAGACGATTTAGTACCGAGGCTACTCTCCCTAGAAGTGGGCGCTCCACCAAATTGACTCCAAAGGAACAACACAGAATGCGTAGAGAGGTAAAAAAGCATAGAGTAACAGCTAAAGGCTTGAGGGAATCCCTGGAACTGGTTAACATCTCTAGTCATGTGTCTACCATATGCAAATCAGTGAACAGGCATGGTGTCCATGCTGTGTAAAAAGGGCAATGCATACCAACTTATAAACATCATCCAAGCGGTGAAGTATGGTGGTGGGAACATCATGATTTAGGGCTGCTTTGCTGCTTCAGGGCCTGGACCGAAAATAAATTCTCAAGTTTATCAAAGTATCCTACAGAATAATGTCAGAGTGACTGTATGCCTGCTGAAGCTCTGTAGGAGTTGGGTGATGCAGCAGGACAATGACCCTAAACACTGAAGTAAATCTACTACAGAATGGCTTTAAAGAAAGAAAATCCACCTTTTGGAGTGGTCCAGTCAGGGTTCGGGTCATTGCTGCCAAAGGAGGTTCGATCAGTTATTAAATCCAAGGGTATTATTGTTTGTATGGGACTTAGGACTTAGGGTATAGATCAGATCACATTTTATGGCCAGTTAATGCAAAAAATGTATGTATATATATATATATATATATATATATATATATATATATATATATATATATATATATATATATATATATATATATATATATATATTCAGTTTTTATCATAATTTAAAAATGTTTGTTTTCCTGTACATGGATTGAAAAAAGGCTCACTGTGATGAGATATTAAAAGTAAAGGAAGTTTTTTTTGTCAGTTTCATTATACTGTGACTCATCACTTAACACTGCTTTGAGGAAAAGCATCAGTAAGTTGTGAACCCCTGAACCCCAGATGCACATCAATGGCATGAATACTGTTATTACTTAGAACGAAGCTTAGACACAGATGTCAATAAAATACTTACTTTATAAGAATCCACACTCTTACATAAACAAACAACAAGCTTTTACAAATGTCAGACACTGAACATATCGTCACTGTACCTCCAAAAACTTTCTTAACCTTCAATGCAAGTTAATAAAAAGAGTTTTTTATTCCAAGTGATTCCGGGGCATTTCTATTGGTCCATTCATCATGAAACTTCCACAGGATATAAAGAGCAGCTGTTGTGTTTGTATAATATAGAAAAATGAAAATTTACAAAAATGAAGATATATATTTTTTGGTCAGCTAGATCTGATCTGGAATTTCTGAATGATGACTGGATTTCTTTTGTGCTTTGACGGATCAACTGAAGCTTTTTCTAATCTTGGTCCAATACTTGAAGACTACTATGGAATGAATGCCCCCATACAAAGTTTTGTTTCCCTATTTTTGAGGTTAACTTATAACATTTGTGTGGTCACATTTCATTTTACAAGACCGTTTCCAACATTTCTTTACGCCTTAGAATGAAACAGTTTGTGTTTCCGTACCTTTAAGACTGATCTACAATAAATGAGCTCAGTTCTAATTGGCTGTTCTGTATTCTGTATGTGTTCTGTATTGCGCCTCATTCAAAACAGCACATGTCCTATTGAACTTCAACATGAGTAAAGTGCTGTAGGCTAACTAGGTGGAGTTGGTTTGCATTATATATGGTAAACAGCATTATAGTCTTTGATGTACAGCAGCATTATTCAGTATATTAAACCAACGTATGCCTTTCTTCTGTAGGTGTATCCCAGAGTCAGTAACATGTTATTGTACCTGTGGGTAAATTATAAAGCAATATGATTATTTCCTTTGGATTAAAGTTTCCTTACAGGACAATTTACGTAAGCGACATGTCAACTGCAATTTGTATTGAACTCTAATTAAAGAGATTTTTATAATTATGTCATAAGTCGTCAAAACTGTTCTACTATTGCAGAGCTCAGTAAGGCAATCCTGTCACAAACATATTTATTACATAAGTCAACCTCCTCTGAATATTCAAATGTTATTCCTGCTCTAACGCACTTAATCCAATTAATCAGAAAAAAACAATTAGCTAATTGTACTTAAGCATTTCACTGTCTGCCTTACTTTGCCTTGTCCGGTGTATTCATTGTACTGTATTTGCAAAGTGCAGGCCACTAAGGCAGGGCAAGGAGGGGGAACTCTGAGAAATTTGGGGCTGAAGTTCTGGGTGGCTTCTGCTGCTAGGTCTTGAAGCCAGACCCCCTCTTTTGCCAAGGGAAGAGTGAGTACGATTTTGGAAGAGATGGAGAAGCTGGGGAGGTGGTGGGGTGTGAATTTCGTCAAGAATAGGTGAGGGCAGGGGAGTGGTTTATATAGAGCGTGTAATGATGGAAAGGAGGAGTTTGGGCGTGGTCCTTCTCCCAAACTTAAGTTATTTCATTACTTAATTTTGTGGTTAAGCTGTAAGCCTGGTTTTGCATTGTCTTGTTTAATTACACTACACTGTAGCCTATGACTTGTTCATCTTTACTCTTTTTTGTTTTACTATATATTTGAATGTAGTTGAGATGAATAAGTTTCTGTTGATCACTTGAAGCCCTCCCTGAGCTAAAGTGCATGGGTTAGGGGCCGGTAATCACCAAGATGTATTAAGGACCAGGTTCAGCACCACCGTAGTTAAGAAAAACACAATTGATTCTTGTTTTCTGTCTTTCAGTTTCCGATGGCGGCAAGTGGGCGTCCTGAGTCAGAACCACTCGCACCAGACAGCATCGTCCCATCCAACCTGACCATCACTAATGACAGCACTTCTCTACTTGCAAAGACCTCCAATGAACTGGTGAAGGGCCAAGTCCAGCCAGAGGCACTCCGCAAGAGCTCCGCTGAAGAAGCATGCTCAGAGAAAGTGCTAGAAGACGACGGCCATACGAAAGCGAGAGCGAGAGTTCCAGTCACGCACCGCGTTTTTGACCGCTTAGCTGTTCGCAATGCGGCGCGCCCACACAGTATTGCAGAAGTCCACATATCTGAGGGGGTGGAGCTACAGCTGGGAGATGGCACAAACCATCGGAACGAGCAAGTCTTGAAGGAGAGCGCTTCTTCCTCACACATGGACTTGAGAGAGCAGAGTCTGGCCCCAGCCCAGCTATCCGTTCAGAGGAGTCACTCAGATAGCCTACGGGTACTGAAAGAAGGCCCTGCGCCTCCTCTTCACTGTGAAAGCGCTGGCTCTAACTGTCTAGGTAAAAATCAGGAGGCGCCCATCCCGTATTTCATCTGCAAGCAGGCCATGCAGCTGCAGCAGAGCGGCACTACCACCACCTTCTGCAGAGCAGGCGGCTGTGGCTCAGGCAGCCCGAGCCAGCAAAGCTGCTGCGTTCATATCTGTAATTCTGGCCCACCTCGATTACCGGGAGACCTCGGCATGGACGCGAAACACTCCAGGTTTGACGAAGCTGTCTGCTGCAGCTCATACAATCATGGAACTCTTGAGGACACTTTTGCTGCTTACTGTCATCCCCAGCCCATCCCTGCTCCCGCCCAGCTGTTGCCAAGGCTAACCGGCCTGGAGGGGGACTGCAGGGGACAGCTGGGTGGTCCAGCTCTGTTGGCCCTCCCTCCGCTCATTTCCTCGGTCAGCGAGACAGGGCTGGATGCCAAACGACTGCTCCGCTGCTGCAACCTGGACTGCAACTGGCCAGGCCCTTTACGGCAGGCCGGGAGCCAGCATCAGCAAGCTGGGGATGGAGGAAGAAGCACCAAAGACGCAGAGACCATGACCTCCAGCAAGGAGCTGAGGGACGTTGGGGTTCAGGTGGGGGTGCAGGCGAATTCAGAAAAGCCGCCTCAACACGTGTTCCCCGAGGTTTGCCTGGTGGAGGAGAAAAACGACACGGACAAACCCACAGCATCTCAGAAGTCTCCAGTGAAGGAGGTGAAGTGGGACGCAGAAGGAATGACGTGGGAGGTTTACGGCGCCTCGGTGGACCCGGAGGAGCTGGGCCTGGCCATTCAGAAGCACCTGGAGCTACAGATTAAAGAGACGGCAGTAAAGGCGGCAAAGCTCGCACGACAGGACACAAATACGTCGCAGAACAGCAAGGGGAAGAGCCAGCGCAGGAGGAGGAGCTTAATGGCTGCTCTGCGTCCTCCAGGCTGTTGTACGCGTGCCACTACTGCAGTGGACTGACTGCCAAATGAACATTAGTTTCCTGACTTTCCAAGCCTCAAATAGACACAGCATACTGGAGTCTAGTTAACAAAAGCTCCAATAACTGATAGACAGACCTTGTGGATTTTTCCATGGGCCAACAAAAACATGGTAGAGCAGATATGAAGAGTTATTGCAGAAGAAAGTATTTTTAGAGTCTGTCTTTTGATTACAGTAGTGAGTGACCACAGGAGAAAGAACACGTGCCTAAGTCTTCCTTTTAGTAACACATTGCATATGAAAACTTTAAGCAGACCCTAAGGGCTATTTGTCTGATATATATATATATATATATATATATATATATATATATATATATATATATATATATATATATATATATATATATTTATACACTACCGCTTAAAAGTTTGGGATCATAGTGAAATGTTCTTGTTTTCAATGGAGTATCTTCTTCCTTAACACAACAATGGACTGACGGGTCTCTAAAGAAAGTTGTTTCTTTCTGGTCATTTTGAGTCGGTCAGCAACCCATCAACTGCTGATCTTCAGATACTAAACTAACCTAGAATGTTGTTCTACCTTTTATACTCACTTATTAGTAGAATGTTTTTCAGCTGTGCATCACAATTGAGCAAGAGTGTCCTAACAACCAATTAGTCCAATAACATCCTTAACTTGGATTGGCGGCCGTACCAGGAGATTTAGACAGAGGACTGAGAATTGCTGATAATAGGACTATATGCTAAATAAGCCTCTATACAAAAATAGACTTTAATATAAACATTTTTATTCTTTAAAATCATCTGAATGCATGAAATTAAATTCTAAAGTGATCCTAAACTTTTGAGCGGTAGTGTATGTATATATATATATATATATATATATATATATATATATATATATATATATATATATATATATATATATATATATACACACACACACACTTACCGAGTGAGGAACACCTTATATCTAGACTCACTGTCCTGAGCTGTTAGCCTGTATACTTTGTTACTCTGTTCTTTAGTGGTCGGGACCCCCACATGACCACCACAAAGCAGGTATTAATTGGGTGGTGGGTCATTTTCAGCCCTGCAATGACATTGACGTGGTGGTGGTGTGTTAGTGTGTGTCGTGCTGGTACGAGTGGACCAGACACAACAGTACCACTGGAGTGTTTGAACACTGTGTCCACTCACTATCCACTCTATTAGACACTCCTACTTTGCTGGTCCACCGTGTAGATGTGAAGTCAGAGACAGTAGCTCATCTCCAATATATATTTGGTTGGTGGACTATTCTCAGTCCAGCCCTGAAAAGGAATTGAGGTTTGCACAACACACACTAACACAACACCACCATGTCAGTGTCACTGCAGTGCACCCACATAATACCTGCTCTGTGGTGGTCATGTGGGGGTTCTAACCATTAAAGAGCAAGGTAACAAAGTATACAAAGAATCAAATGAACTACAGTCTGTAATTATAGAACTACATTGTAAACCTATATGGTAGGTGGAGCCTGTAAACACAGTGTAGATACATTAAGTGTTCCTAATAAAGTGCTGGGTGAGTGTGTATATATATATATATATATGTCACAGTTAATATTTACTGCGTACTATTCTTTGATTTTGTTTTCAGTTCTGGCAATACCAAACCCATGCTGTGCTCATTCCAGGTCCCTAAAAGCTGTGGACTCATAACCAACCGACTTCACTTTAGTAAACAAGTGCTCTTGCTCGCCCAGCTACATTGCTTCCTCTGACCTCAGTGTAGTGGTTCAGTTAATAAATTATTATTAAGCGTGACCCAAAGTACCCAAGCTAGGCAGCTTTGATAGTGAAGCTTTAACCTGCACTCTGATCCATATGTCATTAACTGTCTGCAAATGTAATGATTAATTTTTTCAGGATACATTAACCAGAGGCCATAATCACGGTGACCAAACTGCAGGCTACTGGAGGTTGTCACACTGATCTGAGAACACACCCGTCCCTAAAACTGGTAGTATTTGAATGTCAGGTTCTTTTTTTTTTAACAAATGTGAAGCCACTCCATGTACATACTTAAGCAGCACTGTGACTGGAGGCAGTGTAAGGCAGTGTAACTGTTGCGCCATCTACTGGAGCAAAAGTATCATTAATATTTTTGTGGTAAATGGTATGATGATAGTTCCTTAGACGATAATGCTGCGATTACCTGCTTCTTTATTAATATTACTACTATAGATGAACAGGTTTCAAAATATCTGTGTTAACAGCTTAGCACATCCTCAAACTGCAGTATATACAACACTGGGTAACGCTGGAATGTAGGGCACTGGTAATACAGCTGCATCACACTGACATAACTCTACACACATGCCAATAAATGCTTACTCCAATAGGCACAACTGGTCATAACAGCTACTTTAGCCTAATCTGATCACAACTGGCAAAAGCTGTTGTGGCCTGAAGGTTAGGGATCGGGTCTTGTGACCGGATGGTCGTCGGTTCGATCCCCGGAACCAGTAGGACATGATTGAAGTGCCCTTGAGCAAGGCACCTAACCACCAACAGCTCCCTGGTCGCCGTAGATGGGGCGGCCCATCGCGCCAGGCACTTGTGCTCACTGCCCCCTAGTGTGTATGTATATGTGAGTTTAAATCATGGGTTAGTGACAGAATAATTCTAAACCTAATTATAGCTTTTATAGTGAATGATGCCTACAAGCATTAATAAATATTTATGTGGGGCAACATCATTTGTCATAACAAGCTCACGTAGATCCACCATCCAAATATGACCTGCGCTATAGTTGGACAGTGGGGGGTCTTGACCATTGATGAACAGGGTTACACAGTATACAGAGAAACAGATAAACTACAGTTTAAACTACAAAGTGTACTCATACAGTAAGTGGAGTTGATTAGATGGATAATTAGTGTATATACAAGGAGGTGGGTTTAATGTTATAGCTGGCCGTTGTGTGCTATACTCCATAATTCACATAGAACACTATGTAAGGAGTAGGAAGCCTGAAATATCGGTTTATCTTCATTACATTAAATGTGAGTGTAGTGCAGTGAGAAGTTAGACGTAGGCATTAATAAACATTCACATAGGTACTCGTCATTGGTTATAACAAGCTTATCGTCGCTGTCCAATGAGAACCAAGTCTCTCCAAAATTACAACTTTACAGGAGAGACCAAAAACATACTTTACTTCCAATGTAAGCCAATGGAACCAGAATTTTTTCCAAGCTATTTTGGAGCACTTCTATTGTTTAATTCATCATGAAATTTTCACACAATGTAAACAACCAGTGGTGGATTCAAATGATCCCCAAAACTCAAAATCACCAAAAAAGGTGATACATATTTTTCATTGAACAGTGACGTTATGTAGGTGTCATGTATGCTCATGAACGGCACCCTACAGTATAGTGTTACCCAACACTGAGCCACATTCAACCAGTATCAATAAATCCTGGGTAGAAAAGAAGGACCACTGAATATGAATGAGATTTCTTTGAGGTGTGCAGATCTGTTTTGATGGTGACGTGAGATACGAAATGTCAGCATGCTTCTTCAAATCCAATGTTCTGTATAAAGCATTTACTCATTTGATGTATAGTGATAATTATTTCAGCAATAAGTCTCCTTCAACATTGTGTGTGTGTGTGTGTGTGTGTGTGAGAGAGAGAGAGAGAGAGAGAGAGAGAGAGTGGGCAGGTTGCTGAGATCAGCCCTTACTCTGTGGACGGACGGCTATTGCAGAACGGATGTCAGGTCAGAGCCTGACGCTGTAGTCTTGTTAGAATGTTATCTAGAAACATTCCACTCATTTTAAATTCCATGATGTTTCCTGTTAGGATGCACAAATGTGAGCCTGGTAATGTCCAAGGTCTGTTTTTGTCACTGTGACAGTGTAAACAAACGTTTGGTGATGTTTAGAATGTGTATTATTTATTTTGAAAGAGCCAGAACAATAAATAGTATTATTTAACGAGCCATGTTTTCACTGTGGGAAACTGTAGGTCATCGAAGAGAGAGATTTCTAAAACAAATAGGAAATGGAATCCTAATTGTGGTTGCGCATTGCAAAGCAATGTACTCTTATTTAAGGGAGATCCCCAAGCGCTGACCTGCACTCCTCTATTTGTCATTTATTCATCCCTCGTTCCTCCCATAGGATCCCATTCATTTCCAGCCGAATCCAAACATTACGATGTCATTCAACCTACAGCCACCAAACTGCCTGTTGTCAGGCTGGAGTGCTGCTGGAGCACACGAGACGTAAGCAGGGGCGGACACCCTCACAAACAAAATAGACTTTTAAATAAACAAACAAAAGGTAACAAAACCAAACAGGCAGGTACAGAGTTACAGAAACACGGAGATACAGAGACACAGGATTCACAGACAATGACCAACAAAGCGGACAGAGGGTATAAATAACAGGCAAACGAGGCGCTAACAGCTGACGAGATACGAAATGAGATACAGGTGAGACAGGCGGGGCTAGGGCGGAGCAGAGAACAAGGAGAGCACATGACCAAACAGAACCACATGGTGAAGGCGTAAACACAAGCATGTGAGACTAACAGGACGTAAACAGACAGACGAGGGAAGGCAGGGCGTGACACCTATACTCACTCAGAGCAGAGCCCCTCTAATGCACAGATACTGACCTGCTCTACTTGTTGTTTATGGAAATGGAGTTTAATTTTAAATATGGAAAGTTGGAACTAATACTGATGCATAATTTGATTCATACTTTGATTCTACTCTGAATATGACCCTGACATGAATAGAAATAGGTTTCTGGTTACAACAGAACAGAGCACATCAAATTAGATGCACTTCACTCATTGCATATCGTCACTGTCCAGTGAATCTCCATTTTTGTCAATCATTTGTTTTTTTTACATCATTTGAACACGACAGCTGCTGTTTACATTGTTTAAAATTTCATAATGAATGGACAGAAACGCTCCAAAATAGCTTGGAAATAATTCTGGTTCTATAGACTTACATTAAAAGTAAAGTATGTTTTTCGGCTGCCCTTTAAAGTTGCAATTTTGGAGATACTTGTTTTTCATTGGACAGCAACAATATGATAACTTCTCTAAGATCTTAAGAACTATTATAAAACAGTCTTGTTATAAAACATTTCAATTTGATTAAATATTTGGA
Source organism: Megaleporinus macrocephalus (assembly GCA_021613375.1). NCBI lineage: Eukaryota > Metazoa > Chordata > Actinopteri > Characiformes > Anostomidae > Megaleporinus > Megaleporinus macrocephalus. Next base: position 9,620,859 of record CM038706.1, read on the forward strand.
TTTTTTTATAATTAAATATTGGGATTTTTGGAATTTGAAATTTAGGTTGGATCTGCAAACAGACATGAACATGCACTATATGGACAAAAGTATTGGGACACACCTCTTAATCACCAAACTCAGCTGTTTCATTCCATCCCATTGCTACAGGTGTATAAAATTAAGCACCTAGTCATGCAGTCTGACTTTACACACATTAGTAAAAGAATGGGTTGTTCTAAAATGCTCACTGAAATTTTTTCCCTCCTAGATATTGCACAATCAATTATAAGCAATATTATTAAAAAATGGAAACGTTCAAAAACCACAGCAAGTGAGTCATGAAGTGTCAGATCACATTATGTTACAGAGGAGGGTCACCGAATGCTGAGACACATAGTGCATAAAAGTCATCAACACTCTGCTGATCAATAACTACAGAACTACAGACCACGTCTGGCATTAACAGCAGCACAGAAACTGAGGGCCAGGAGCTTCATGGCAGGGGTTTCCATGGCTAAGCACCTGCATGCAGACCTTACATCACAAAGCACAACGTCAAGCGCCGGATGGATTGAGTGATGTAAAGCGTCACCACTGGACTCTGGAGCAGGGAACACGTGAAGTGATGAATCACACGGAATGAATCATCTGGCATCTCATTTGATGGACAAGTCTGGTTTTGGAGAATACTAGGAGATCATTACCTGCCTGACTGCACTGCTCTGACTGTAAAGTTTGGTGGAGGAGGGATAATGCTATGGTGTTGTTAATCAGGGGTGGGCTGAGGCTGCTTAGTTCTAGTAAAATAAAATCTTAATGACCAAGACATTTTAGACATTTGTATATTTCCAGTTTTCTGGGAATCATTTGGGAAAGAACCTTTTCTGCTCCAGCATGATTGTATCCCAGAGCACAAAACAAGGTACATGAAGGCTGGCTGGTTGAGTTTGGTGTGGAAGAACTTGACTGGCCCACACAGAGTTCTAATCTCAATCCCTTCCATCCAGAATGGAGACTGTAAACCATCTCGTCCAACATCAGTGTCTGATTTCACAAATGCTCCTCTGAATGAATGCACAAAAAAATTCCCACAGACACAACAAGATCTCGTAGAACGGCTGCACATATTCATGCCTATGGATTTAGAATGGGACATCATAAAAGCTCCTGTTGATGTAACATGCAGGTGTCATAGTACTTATATATTACTAAACTGCATATTACTATGCTCCATATATTGTACATTGGTACAACGCTAGCCCCTTTGGTAAATCATTTAGAGCACCGCAGTGACGCTAACATGGTGACGGTGTGTTAGTGTTGTGCTGAGAACAGTCCACTAATCATATAAGCTCTGACTCCGTATCTGCATTTACATCTACAAGGGGACCAACATAAGCAGTGTTTAATGGAGTGGGCAGTGACCCCCTCTTCAATGTTAGTTTTAACAGCTGTTTACTTACCAGTTTAGAAGAAACTTCATCGCTTTACTCACCCAGAGTATCTCCAGTGATGAATTTTGTAAGTATATCACTTCTTTTGTGTGGTATCAAATGGGCAGTGGTCACTATAATAATCGCTTGCCAAGATCTTAAGCGATCATTGTGTTTACTTTTCCTTTCATTGGTCTACCTGTCCTTAAATGATCTAACCAGGAACAGCACCTTCAACATGATTGATAAAAGGTTAGAATACATTGTCTGGGCAGCACTACTTCCTTGTCCTCTCATGTTGGACTGATTGGACTTGAGGCTACAGTGATTCACTATCGCCTCTCAAGGTGCAAGGTGGTATTACGAGCAGGTTAGCATGCAAACTTCAGCAGATATCTCTGCAACATGATACAAGTCAAGTCAAGACAAGTTTATTTATATAGCGCTTTTTACAACGATGTTGTCTCAAAGCAGCTTTACAGAGTTTTGAAAACAGACAATTACAACATATATATCTCCCAGTGAGCAAACCAGAGGCAACAGTGGCAAGGAGAAACTCCCTCAATTGGAGCAAGAAACCTTAGGAGGAACCAGACTCACAAGGGGAGAACCATCCTCATCTGGTCACACATATCATCAAAACTGTTACGTCTCATGTTGATCATTTTAGTTCATTAAAAAATGTACATATTGCTCCTTTAAGGGGTTAAAATCTTGCTTAGAGTGCATAAAGGAGCATACGGGCACATATCACACTGCGTATAGATATGCGAATAGAATTAACCTACCCATTTTAATGACTTGTTATTTCTTTTAAGCATTTGAAATGAAACTCATGAAAGTACAGAGAAGAAATAGTACTAAACGGCACCCACAATTTCAGAGGGTTATAATTGCTGTGCTGGCATTTCCCGCCCTGCTGTATACCTGAGGACACACCAAGGAGTATCACCTCTAACCTCGTTTTGTGAAATACAGTGAGATAAGCTTTTTTTCTTTTAGATCTGTTGGCAGGGGCGTAGCTAGCCCTAGTTTAGGGGTGCTTAAGCACTAGTAAGTTTTGTAAAGGACTATTTTTGTACTTTATCACTCAGAACAAACACATTGCTGTCATTATCAGCCTAGCTCGAAGCCTAACCCATATTTCTGATGCACTTTATTTTGTTATTGTTAGCTAGGAGTGACTATCTGTTGTTTTTAGAATTATTATTTAGCATGCTAATGCTGCAGGTGGTCTGTTTACTGTTTCTAAAGGAGTGAGAGAAGCTGTAGCTGCTGTGCTGTTGGTTAGTCTGTGTGTTATTAAAGCTGAGGTGCTAGAGTAGTGCTGTCTGTATGTGTATTAGATAATTAATGTTACAGACTGATAAGATATGAAGAGATGATACTATAACGTAACTGTGTGTGTGTGTGTGTGGTCAGCAAGTCAGCTATAGATATTCGATCCTTATATTCGAGTAGGGCCAACAAGATTTTGATTAATTAATTTTAAACCTCTTTCTTCAATTTTTATGTTTCATTTTTTTTCTTGTAATATTTTCTCAGCACACAGTCCAACAGCACTTTTAAACCTTATTCTTATTTCCTACTTCTAGCTTGTTATAACCATCTGAGTGCTTTACACTCAAGAAAAATAGCCTCAGTATATTTATTTCTTTTAACTGATTTATTTTAATGCTTTGTTTCTTATTTCTTTATTTATGTAAAGCACTTTGAGTTGCCACTGTGTATGAAAGGTGCTATACAAATAAACTTGCCTTGCCTGAATACCTCCCATTCTCATCTGGTCAACCTTTAGCTCACAGAAGCTCAATATTCAATGAGAAAATATGTATATATTTTATTTTATTTATTTTTTTTATTATTATTTATTATTTATTAGATTTTACTTTTAATAAAAATGTTTTAACACATTTGTGAACTAAGTTTTTTTTAGGTTTGTTAGTGTCTTTCCAGTCACAGTGTTGTTAAATGGCTTTAAAAAAAAAAAAAAAAAAAAAAAAAAAATATATATATATATATATATATATATATATATATATATATATATATATATATATATATATATATTATGAGCTGTTCTCATTTGGGTGTACCCCTAAACCTCTTAGCCTACAGACGCCCCTCCCTGCCTGTTGGGCTCCATCCATCATGTTTGATCTAATTACACTAATTATCTATTTATCTCTCGCATTCGTGTTATTAATTAAACACGTTCCTATTTGCAGCACGTCTCGAACTCGTTCTCGGTGGCTCGCGTGCACACGCAGGCGTACGCAGAGTTTCCTCTCCTCTTGTCTGAAGCCCACCGCCATCACTCCGCTCCTGCACGCGCTTTAATATCACGGTCCTTACGTAACAGGCGCGTTTCGTTTCATCTGTCATATGAGAAGAAGAGCTCGGGAGATAAACCGCCTCGATTCTGGAGAGTTGAAACTGAGGTAAGTGGGAATGAAATCCGAATCAGTGAAGCTTTTAGAATTAGGTTTTGAGGATTGAGGATGCTCGAGCTAGTACTCTCTCTCTCTCTCTCTATCTATCTCTCTCTATCTCTCTCTTATTTATGGCTAATACTCACAACATAATCGGATAATAGCGCTTTAGCTGGATAGAGATCGGACTGCTGTCCACTGATCGATGAGAAAGGGAGCATCGAGAAGATGATGAGTTTTAAATGAGCCTAATTAGCTTGAGGGTCGTTTACAATGTGTGAAATGAAGTCTCTCGCCCCTCATTCACGAGCAGACAGCCGTGCAGGTCTTATAACATACTTATTACATGTATATAGTTAGTTATTTATTTATTTATTTATTTATTTATTTATTTATTTATTTATTTATTTATTTATTTATTTACACGTTTCCCAGTCGTGCTGGGATCGCAGCCCTGCAGCCTGCTTGCTTTTCCACTGACCTATTTTTTAAAATCACGACGAATTATGAACAGGGCTACGCAGAGCCCCACTCGTCTGCACGCAACGGACAGCACATCATATCAGTGCAGTGCTGTCTTTCTTTATTACCGAGCTCAAAATGATCCATGATCCATGGAACCAAGGGTGGCCAGATCCCTTAGAAATCTCCGGCCCAAAGGCTGATTAAGCCCGCCCACCTGAAGCTGACAGCAGCCCAAAATTTGAAGTAGGCAAGGCAAGTTTATTTGTATAGCACCTTTCATACACAGTGGCTTTACATAAATAAAAAATAAGATCAAGTAAATCGGTTAATAGAAATAAGAGGTACAAATATTTAAAAGAAAGAGAATTAAACATAAAAGAGAAGAATGAGGTTTAAAAGTGATGTTGGACTGTGTGCTGAGGTTCGTTCTTCCGGCTTATGTTTTTCTTTATGGTGTGTTACTCCTGCACCCCACCAGAGCCGGCTCTGTATATACTGCTAGGCCCGTCGGCCCTAGAGGCTCAGCTTTATCCCAGAAACTGCACTAAAGATTTCCCTTATATCCTCAGTTGGTGAATCCTATCGCCGTTCTCTCAAAATGGGGTTGCCAGGATCCAGCCCACGATATTAACTGGAGATGGACCGATCAGCGTTTTTGAGGCCGATTCCGATCGCCGATCACCTTTCAGAGGGCAGGGCTGTTAGACACGGCAGGGCTACATATTATTAGCACAAGTAAGTCATAAAACATGGTCTAAACTGGTTTATTACCATTTTTAAGGAGCTCATGTGAAACAGTATAATATTTTTAACTAAATTAGAAGTTGGTCTATGTGGGTGTAAACCGCTTGATACAGCTCCGGAAGAGAAACATCTGAAAAGTATCTCTACTAGGAACAGCAGAGCGTGGATCCAGGTGGAATATTAAGCAGCAGAATGAACGTCTTCTACAGCCGAGAAGAGCTGCTTATCTAGAACTATAAACTCAATCACTCTGGCTCTGGTTCTTTAGCTCTCTGGCTGTTTCTGCTACTGTTCTGTTCGTACCGGTCAGATCTGGTCTGTATGGTGTTCTGGGTTGTTTGTTTTGTGTTAGCTGTGTGTTCTAGCTCTGCTGTTAACTGATACTCACTGTGTTCAGCTGCGTGGTGTCTCTGAAGTGTGTATCAGATTAGTAGTGTTAAATGTCTTTGTCTTGGTTCCCGCGTGAGAGACGCTGATGTTACTAATTTTACAGATGTTGTAAACTGTCCTGGATGAGTCTGAATCACATACGGTCACAAACTGTCAGACGGACGATGTTTTCTTTTCGTACATGTGGTGAACACTTAAACTGTTCTCGCGAGGCCGCTGCTTCAGTCAGTCTAACGAAAATTAAACGGTATGTATTTTCACCTAGTGGTTCAGATAGGAATTGCAGGGAGCTGGCCGGAGGGGGTTCTCCTCTTCCTGGATGAAACGCTAGCTGGAAATACAGAAATTAGGCTCTCAAGATCGGCCGATCGTCGATCATATATTTGGATTAAAAATCGGCCGATACCGATACATGGTCGATCGATCCTTTCATCTCTAGTATTAGCAGGTAATACTTGGGGACTATACTTTAGTTCAACGAGACCGGCGGGAGAGTTAAGTGAACAGAATAAGTTTGTTAAGACATAGCAGACAAACACATGAGAACTAGTTGTAGAACTAACAGTTCAGTAAGAGTAAGAGTTTTAAACTGAGCTCAAACAGAAAAGGTTTCAGTCTGGATTTTAAGGTGTCCAGTGTTGGGGCTCTTATAATACTAAATCTATAACTCAATATATAATCTAATAGTACTGAGTTATACATACTGTAAATTGTATATACAGTACTGTGAAAAAGGATGGGCGGCAAAGTGAGGCATAAATCTATTTTATTAGTTTAGAAATAAAGTGAGAATAAATACAAATAAACCATCCACCCAGTATCAAGAGTAGATACCATCCAGTACCTAGACTTAAGCTCTAATGGCTTTCCCTTACATAGTGCACCACAGAGGTCTTACAGTAATGTCCCCTGCACCTACACAGGGGGTATTATGACAGACAAACAAAGAGCCATTTGGAAATCAGTCACATGCACAAAATTCCATTACTATATTTTTATCAGCTCCACTTACCATGTAGCACAGCATACTTCCACAATTCCAGACTACACACTGTCTGTTTCTCTGTATACTTTGTTACCCTTTGTTACTCTGATGTGGTGATGTCATGCTGGTGTGCTCCCTGTCCACTCTATTAGACACTGCTACCTTGTTGGTCATCTGTTGCTGGAATCTAGTCCTTCATCAGTGGTCACAGGATGCTGTCCACAGGACACTGTTGTCTGGATGTTGCTGGTTGGTGGACTATTCTCAGTCCAGCAGTGACACTGAGATGTTTAAACACTCCAGCAGCACTGCTGTGTCTGATCCACTCACACCAGCACAACGCACACTAACACACCAGCACTACGTTAGTGTCACTGCAATGCTGAAAATGACCTGCCTCCATAATAATACCTGCTCTATGGTGGTCCTGTGGGGGTCCTGATGATTGAAGAACAGGGTAACAAATTATACAGAGACAAAGATGCCAGCTAGACGGGCTGGGAGACTCAGTAAGGTCCTGGTCACAGGTATCTGGAGTCACATTGACTACAGTGGCTGGAAGGTCCATGGGGAGAGAGTCCATAGAGTGAACACGACAATCCAGGTGGTCCCACCGATGGGTTCAAGTCTGGGGGTCCAGGGTAGCACTAGGAAGTTCTGGTCAGCTCTTTCAACCTATGTGGGACATTTATAGGCATGTGACATGTCACACTGTCTTGCTGAGGATCCCATCCGCCCCAGTGGAGACAATCAGCATTTTGGGAAGGGAGGTTCACTAAGGCAGGGCAAGGAGGGGGAACTCTGAGAAACTTGGGGCTGGAGTTCTGTGTGGCTTCTGCTGCTGGATTTGGAAGCCAGACCCCCCTTTGCTAAGCGAAGAGTGAGTATGAGTTTCGTCACGAGAAGGTGAGGGCAAAGGAGGGGTTTATAAAGAGCATGTAATGGTGGAAAGGAGGAGTTTGGGCGTGGTCCTTCTCCAAAACTTAAGTTATTTCATAACTTCATGTATGGCCCATAATTGTGTGACTCCCTTTATGAGCTATGCACTGCCGCCGTTAAAAGTAGGACATAATAAGGTCTTACATAATAATGATCTGCACTGCAGCCTAACACCAGACCATACCTGTCTGACTGTCCTTAGGTTTCCAGTTGTTCAAAGCAGAATCAATATACACACAAGTTTTTTTCTTTTTCTTTCCATTTCTTTCAATTCCAGGCAGTAAATAGCCCAAAACAAAGGCTACTTTTTCAAAAGATCTTTAATAAAGAAAATGGTTCTATATAGAAGGTGTTCTTTATATTGATGAAGGGTGTGCTGGAGATGGTTCTATATAGAACATTTTTGAAAAGGGTTCTGCTAAAGTTATGATATCTCTGATATAAACTGAAATAAAAGAAAGCAGTGAAATGTATTACTGAGACGCCAGACATGCTGTCATGTTTAGAGGTCAGTGCTGAGTAATGTTGGTGTGTTAGCTGTGTAGCTACATAAGTATAGTGTATCTCTTTGTACAAGAAGTATTAGTTATTAATTAAACATAACTAGCAAGCAACATAGCTGGGCCACTTCTGGATGGTCCTTCAATAGTTGCATGCAATGGACAATTGAATTGTCAACTGCAATGATTTAAATCACTGTCAGCAAAAAAAAAAAATCTAAATTGTATATAGAACCAGTTTCCTTGAAGAACCAAGTGAACCAAGAAAATCTGTGGCAGGGAGTGAGAAGAAAAGTACCAGGTAGCCAAGTGGAGCTTACTGCTGGTATTTTCATTCCATATCTGAGGCAAGCTGTAACCAAATGCAGCAGTTAATAAACCCAACAGTTGGTGGGGAAAATGCTGAAGTGTCTCCAGTGTAAATACTACAATTGGTATCAGAAGTGTGATGGAGCACTCTGTTTAAGTGAAAATTGAAGAGGATGACCACAAGTTTGCACCTTCAGGAGAACCACAGCTGTAAGTGCTGTGGACTTGAGGTTAGTGATTGAGACCAAAGCTAACTATGAGGCCATTATCTCCAGTGGGGTGATGGAATCCCTGAGTGCAAATGCAGCCACCTCCTAAATAATCTGGTAAAGCAGATAGGGAGGCTTTTCAAGTTCAGTTTGAACTGATAGTCAAATCATTCCGATAAATAAAAGACTTTTCTGCTTTGACCAAAACATTAATAACTATAAGAACTAATAACTAGAATTCATTATTTAATTATTATTGGAAGAAAACCAAGTTACTGTCTACGATAGGGTCAAACCAGGCTAAGTAATACATAAAAGGTATTGTTCAGTTACCTTTGAATTCTATGAAACCCTTCTCACACTAGTAAATTGTTATATGAGTTTAATTTAACTGTGTAACACTCAAATAGCATACAGCCAGCCATAAAAATCTATTTATTATTAATTTTTACACACTTTTCCCAAGCTTATATGTGAGTTCAGATTTTTGGACCCATAATGTTCACCTGGGGAAATACTAGAATCACTCCCAATTGTACCCAATTGTACTGCTAATTGCAAAAGAAATAAAGTAAAAATATCTGAAGAAGAAGAAGAATGTCTCCAGGGTTCTTCTCTTTGATTCCAGATGTTTTGACAGAAGGCCTATCTGGTTCCAGAACCTGAAGCCAACAAATAATTGATCTGACTTATGAGTGTCAGCTGTCAGTGCCTCAAAGCACAGACCTGACACAACAGGGAACATCAAGCATCCTGCTGATCAACAGAGCAAGCAAATTCACTTGTTCCTTACTCGCTCCTTACTGATTTACATATTGATGAGACTGTGTGGACAACACAGTGTTTAAGATTCCATAACAAGTGGTTGCAGCCACACCTGAAAAACAGTATAGGTGTGGCTACACTGTGTTGTTGTGTTAATCCGTATGAAACATAACACAACATATGTCATCCTTAGCTGAATACACTTATGTGCCTAGTAGCCTTAAGGATACAATGTGTTGTTGTTAACACATCTGTTTTAAGAATGTATCACACTTGTCTTGGCTTCTAAGAAGTTCTAAGAAGGCTGAACAGAACCAGGAGGTTGAACGGAACCACTCGTCCCTCTTGAGTGCTAGCTGCTATAGTAAGTCCAAAATAACCCTGGTTCTTGAACTGGTTGTTGAAGAAAGAGAAGGAAACACTTGTTTTCAGTTGAGAAGGCAACACTGGCCATGCCTTTAAAGTGCTTCTAAGAGATTCTAACAAGGCTGAACAAAACCCGTTCAAGAATCAGGGTTATTAAGTGGAAGCTGCCATGGTGAGTCCAAAATAACCCTGGTTCTTGAACTGGTTCCATTCATCCTTCTTATAACTTTTTAGAAGCTTTTCAATGACATGGCCAGTGTTGCCTTCTCTTTTCTCAACAACTGACATGCCCACAGATGTGGTCACAGTTCATGCTGAAAAACCTACTATTGTTTGGTTCTGGGACCAACTTTCCAGGTTCTAAACCTGTTTATTTTTATGGAAATGCACCAAACGCATCAGAATAAGGAACCTGTTCCACGTTGGTCGATAAATGGCTTATGATTGTCATTGGCCTGTCTTTTATGACCTTTAGGTGGAGCCACTCAGCAGAGCTTAAATGCACCCATCAAAATGATTTGTGTTTGACAAGGTCAATGTGCATGACTCCTCTGACCTCCAGGTTAGGACCCCTGCTGTAGGTTGTGTTAACTTATGAAGGGATTCTAACTGTTGTATAGAACTGTAGGCTGTATATCGTCGCGGTCCAATGAAAAAGAAGTATCTCCTCAAACTTTACAAGAGAGACCAAAAACATACTTTACTTTCAATGCAAAACAATGGAACCAGCATTTTTTCAAAGCTCTTTTGAAGCACTTCTATTGGTCCATTCATCATGAATTTTTTTCACAGAATGTAAACGACCATTGGTGTGTTCAAATGATGTAGAAAACCCAAAATCATTAAAAGCAGAGATAAACATTTTTAATTGGACAGTGATGATATGGGCTATATTGACCAAAAACATACTTTACTTTCAATGCAAAACAATGGAACCAGAATTTTTTCAAAGCTCTTTTGGAGCACTTCTATTGGTCCATTCATCATGAATTTTTTTCACAGAATGTAAACGACCATTGGTGTGTTCAAATGATGTAGAAAACCCAAAATCATTGAAAGCAGAGATACACGTTTTTAATTGGACAGTGATGATATGGGCTATATTATCATATGACTGAATAGAAGCACTGGATCCACTACTATAGAGGGTGGCCTGGTGTAATTTTTATGCTTTAGCAAGGTATTATCATCTATTTTTTGAGTACCTTTGTACAGGGTCATGGCCTCATTCTAGCCTCAGTAGCTAAAAGCCTGTCCATACATAAATATTACAAATACTCTGGATTTCCTAAGCATAGAGGTGACAATGTAATCTCATACCAAGCAGGTGTAAATATTTAATGTTGTCTGTTTGGGAACCGACAAGCAAAAAAGCAGCTCACCCCTTGGCACGAGGGCCAGTCAAGCTCCCATAGCTGCTGACTGGTCAGACTGTTTATTGTAGGTGGTTCATGCTTGTTCGAATGCTGCCAAACAAACTCAGAGGTTGAAATACATAGTTTTTCCCCCTCAGGACAAAAAAATGAGCCTGCTACATCTCTGCGTCCAAGCAGGAACAAAAAGGAGAGGAATAAAAAGAAAGAGCATATCAGAGACAGTGGAAAAAAAACAAACATGACCCAGATTCTCTGCCAGTATGTTTTTTTCCCCCCAGTGCTGCTAGAGAGGACTGCAACTGCACTACAGCAGTTGGGCTGTGAATTAGAGACAGATAACAATGTCGAAATCATCAGATAGATGAAGAGATTTTACTCTAATTTCAAATATTTGTTGTTTATTCATTGTGTTTTATTCATTTTATTAAAAAAAAATCAATATTATATTTCTATGTAATTAACATCCAGGTGGATGAATCCACAGTGGTATCAGTGTTGGCACATATGTACATGAAAAATATCAGATATCAGCATTAGAGATTGAGTGATATATCAGTCGGCCGATATATCGGGCTGATATTTTTTAATATATCGACATTGGCCGATATCAGTGTTTTGCAGCGCCAGTCATGAAATAAGGCACTCTCTGTAACTGCAGCAGACATGTCGCCTGTGGGAGAGTATTTTTCAATGCACGTCTTAATAACTGGTTAGTTTTGGGTATAAAGAGATGTATGTTGCACTCTTTCAGCAGTAATTTGGTCATACTGTATTTTTTGGGGGGCAGATAAAAATATTTAGTTTCTTCTTGTTAAGTCAGTGTTCAGTAAATGATGTTAAGTTCAGAAATGTTGTGTATCCACCTGCTGTTGTTACTAGTGTGACATTTTAGCAGCAAATAAAGCAGAAAACTAGATATCGGCCAAAAATATCGGCCATCAGCTGACCCTGACCTCTAAACATAGGCATTGGCTATAGACAAACCCATATCGGTTGATCTCTAATCAACATTGACACAGAATTCATATAAATATTGATGAATATTGATGTTTTGGGTAAACTAGAGCGGTTGTAAACATACCAGCCTTCCTGACCCACGCATGACAGCATGATCTCATGTAGGACAGGACACAGGAAAATATGCATTTTGATGATTTTGTTGTGCTGATTTAAATTAGTTAACAACAAGGTTGCCTAATGATTTATTAATATGGCACTATTTTAAATGGGAATTCCATTCAATGAACAAAATCATTCTAGAGAGTCAGAATTACTCACAGTAGTGGTGACAGAATACTTTTTCATGTCTGATACCAACACTGAGAACCTTGGGTTTCTATCTTCTCCTTCTTTCGTCAACTCGCATACTAGATTTGGATAGAAGTGTTTTACCTCGGATGTCCTTCCTAACACAACACTCACCATGCACCTGGACTTGGGACAACACACATTCACGCACACACTTACACCTACAGGCAATTTAGAGTGACTAATCAGCCTAGCACGCATGTGTTTGGACTGTGGGAGGAAACCAGAGTACCCAGAGGAAACCCACGCAAGCACGGGGAGAACATGCACACTCCACACAGAACCACCCAGAACGGGAGACCCTGCTAACCACTACACCACCATGACCCCCAACCTTGGGTCTCTATATCAGTCCGATACCGTCTTTTTCCCTCTCGGACACGACTAAGCTGTAAATCATACATCTATCTGTATGCTATTCGCCTAATCAGACATGTAATTAACGTCTTGCTCAAACTGTGGAACAAACATTTCCATAAAGAAAGAAATACACAGCCCACAACACGACCCAGTTATGCTGTACTGCTGCATTTTTTTATTTAATGTTTTACACCCACAGGTTTTAGCAGTGCTTTTGATTGGTCAGCACCATTCAAACATTCAAAAGCAAATTTTTAAATACAACTTTGTGCAGTAGTTTAGTGAAGCATTTAGGCTAGACATATTAGATTATACTTTTTTTCTTCCGATACCTGATTCAGTCATTATGGCCATTTTTGGACCAATACCAATACTGAGTATCATATCAGTGCACACCTAATAGGAACCAGACATCCGAAGTGTTTAGAAATGGTTTGGGAATGTTTTTATTTGCTGAAAACATCATTTGTCATTTAATTTAGTATTTTTGTATTTCGTACACATTGCGATCCTTAGTTTAGTATTTTTTGTCTACAAAGTATATATCAGTTGAACTAAAAATTGGTGGATTTCACGTTTTACTTGACACAAATACCCAACAGCAATAAGAACATGCAGCTTTTTAGATTGAGGGTGCCTAATCCTGATCCTGGAGACCCTCAGGGTTCAGTTCCAGTCCTAATCTACCACCTCTGACCTGTATAGTGAAGTCTTCCAGGGGCATCTGGAGGTGCTGGATGTGTTAAATAGGATACTGTATATGATGTAGGATATTCTCTTGTTGTGCTGTACTGCTGTATTTTACACACCCACAAGTTTTAGCAGTGCTTTTGATTGGTCAGCACCATTCAAACATTCAAAAGCAAATTTTAAATACAACTTTGTGCAATAGCTTAGTGAAGCATTTAGGCTAGTCATATTAAATCATACTTTTTTCTTCCGATACCTGATTTAGTGATTATGGACATTTGGACCGATACCAATACTAAGTATCATATCAGTGCACACCTAATAGGAACCAGACATCAGAAGTGTTTAGAAATGGTTTGGAAAGTTTTTATTTGCTGAAAACATCATTTGTTGTCATGCAATTTTGGGAGGAGAAGTACATGCAGGTTGATATACAGCGAAATAATCTTCAAAGAGAATAATCTCTTATTGGGGTTCCCACTTTTAAAAGAAGTGGTGGTTCATAAGTTTTTTTGGTAGCGCTATTGGCAGTATTTTCGTATGTTGTACACATTGTGATCCTCAGTTCAGGTGTTTTTGTCTAAAATGTGCCTTTTTAGTGGCAAACCACTCTAAAGTACACTGTTTATATATCAGTGGAACAAAAAATCAGTGTATGTCACTTTTTATCTGAGACAAATACCCAACAGCAATTAGAACATGCAGCTTTTTAGATTGAGGGTGCCCAATCCTGATCCAGGAGAATGGTCAGCACCATTCAAACATTCAAAAGCAAATTTTAAATACACTTTTTGTATACTTCTTTTCTTCCGATACCTGATTCAGTAATTATATTTTTGGACCGATACCAATACTGAGTATCATATCAGTGCACACCTAACAGGAACCAGACATCCGAAGTGTTTTGGGAATGTTTTTTTATGTGAAACCACTCTTTTATATCAGTTGAACTAAAAATTGGTGGACTTCACTAAGGTGCCCAATCCTGATCCCGGAGACCCTCAGGGTTCAGTTCCAGTCCCAATCTACCACCTCTGATCTGTATAATAATATATATGTTGTAGGATATTCTCTTGGTATCTCTTGATTACCATCAACATTAGAGGTATTTGAATGTAAAACACAACAAAATCTCTTTCTCTCTCTCTTTGAATTACAGCTACTTCAAGCATCCCAAACCCATTCCTTTGCATGACCAAATCTGAACCCAACACTGATTTACTGACAGGTATAAATGAAAAAAAAAAAATTATAATCACACAAAAACTTATTATTATTTGCCGTCTTATCTTTCCAGGGTGGTCCAGAATGAACAGAGCCGTAGCCACCTGCTGGATATTCCTGCTCCTCTCAGCTTTCCTGTACGAGCAAGTGATGTCCAAAGGTGGCAGAGGGGGAGCCAGAGGTTCTGCCCGGGGCAGCGCGCGTGGAGGCCGCTCGTCGCGCGTCCGCGGTTCCTCCTCAGTGCGAGTGGCCGGAGCGGCCGCAGCTGGTGCCGCGGTAGCGCTGGGTGCTGGAGGATGGTACGCTTCTGCCCAGCGCCGAACGGACGACAGCTCAGAGCACGGCGATGATCATTACGCGAACAGAACAGACAGGGAGCTTTATTTCGCCCGGACATCAAGCGCAGTGACTCCTGAATTCACGTACAGCGGACTTCTCTCACTACTGCTGCCAGCGAACTTTCTGATTTCTTGAGCAACTCCCGACATACAGCCAGCTTCGAGACTTTCAGACAAGCTATATCCTAAGTTACTGTGCAATGTGCATTCCTAAGATTCGTATTGGTGAACCCTGTCTGTTGCACTTCACTAAGGAAACCGGTCACATAGGACACATAGGCGGCAGGAAGAACCACAATAACTGGAGATTCACTCGAACACAGGCCTTTAAGGAAAACGTTTCGTCTGCTGCGTGCGTGTATAATACTGTATTTTGCTTCAGCAGAAGCAGTAGCAAATAACTATATTAATTCATAAAGTACCTACACTACTCATCACTGCTGTGCAAAGACAAACTACATATCTCCAATTGTTTGTGTCCATTTTTATTTTTCTACGTCATTTGTACACGACAGCTACTGTTTACATTCTGTATATGTTTCATGACGAACGGACCAATAGAAATGCTCCAAAATCCCATGGGAAGAATTCTGGTTTCATTGACTTGCATTAAAAGTGAAGGAGGTTTTTGGCCTCTCCTGTAAAGTTGCTATTTTGGAGATACCGGTTTCTCTTTGGACAGCAACGTTATGCCAATCATATCAAAACCTGCAAAAAGCTGTTAAGACTGTGTAAATGTTTTGCTACGTCAGTATTTTGTTGTGATGTAAATGAAGTGCACCATACTCTGCTTGAACACGTACTAGATGAACACAATCCATATTCGCCTCTGAAACCCGTATACAGGTGATTCCTTTAGCCGCATAGATAGATATAGAGACAGATAGATAGATAATAAGTTTAGTATAGACACTTGTGTCCATTTTTCATTCCTATATATATATATATATATATATATATATATATATATATATATATATATATATATATATATACACACACTAGTTTGTACATTTCTACATTTGTAATAGGACACTTTTCATTTTAAAGGTTTGTATTTCTCTGTAAGATTTTTTTAGTAATTTATTGTTGGTAACTACTTAAAAACGTCACTTAGACAACTTTCTAGGAAGGTTTATAAAACATAACTGGGGACAAAACAAGGGAACAAGACAAGCTAGTCACCCAGCTGTTTAGTAAGATGCATTTTGATAGGCTTATGATAATCTACCACTTTCAGAACTATATATTTTGTACAATACGAGACTGTTTGTGTCTCTTACTGATATTTAATTAGAAGTAAAACAGGTTAGTTTGGTGTATGCGGGAAGAAGTGAGTGTAATGACTGCAGCAGCTTTGTCTATATGCATCTGTGACTTGAGTGCTTAGCTTTGTTACTCCTGTGGCCGCGCTTCCTTAAGAGCAGAGTCACATGTTTCTACCGCTGACTTCAAGTGTGGAGCGCTTACATGACATGAAGTTTTTATTTATTTATTTATTTTTTGTTCGCGGGGAATATTCAAGGTGCTGCTTTAATCCCACATAGGACAATCTGTTTAATGTAAATAGATATTTTATTGCTCTTGTTTTTGAAATTGTTATAACGGTATTGCATATAGCACTTCCTGTGTGTGACACGATGAGACAACTGTACATTGTTGAGTCACGGCACCAAAGCATCTCCTTTGCAATAGAATTTAGTGAACATACTAAACGCGAGTACCTCTTCGGTCTGCAATCAAACCTGCCCTCATACAGGGAAAGCTGCACAGCTGCACTGGCCATGAATCCCATGTTAACAGAAGCAATTCCGCCTTCTTGGGTCGTCAGTCAAGCATGACTTTGCCGAGCTGTCCTTTGCGGAAGGCTCTGATGAAGTCGTAGGCTGCAGCGCTGTAGTTGGGCACTTTGATGGTGATGTCGCCTACAGATTTGAGAGTACAATGAGCACACGGCAGGCTAGGAGCGCAGCTTTATCAGTTCGATGTTGAAAGAGACTTTTTACGTTATGCTTTATGGTTTCATGACTGAACGCCGCAAAACATTGAGTCACTGTTTAAAATAGTAGTTTAGACTGTTTTTAACTGAACCACTGTGTATGCAGTTATGGATATGGGTGAAAATATCAAAATATCGAATATCGGGATATTATGTTTGGTAATACTGTATCGATTTTTAAAAACACAGTATCGATACACAGATTCCTGGCAGACAGTGAATCATTGTGTGTTGTGTTTAAACCTCTGACCACTAGATGGCAGTGTTGTAATCCACTTTCAGCTCCACTCCAACATTAACAAGCAGCACAAGAGCGCAATGCTATTGTAAGCATTGACAAACCTGTTTATATGGAGGTATGTTTTAATAGTAGGATTTGAAAAATCGGCATACGTCACAGATATATCACAGAATATCACGATATATTGAATCGTGACCACTTTATCACGATACGTATTGTATCGCCAGGTTCTTGCCAATACACAGCCCTAGTTATAGACGTGTATCAGAGCTGGGTTTAAGTTGCCATGCCTGAGGTAACGGTAACCATGTTTTAACTGCTTGACAACACCTACTCACCTATTCCAGTGATAGCTTTCACACGCTGAGTCTTGCCTATCTTGACCGCGATGCACTTCAGCACCTGCTGAATGTCATCACAAGGTCCTTCCAGCTCATACTTTTCCACGTATCTGGAGTTTTAGAACATATTAAGAACAAATTAGCCTTAATACATATTAGTAATACATTAGTACCAACATTTATGACCAGTAATCTCTGAGAAAATCATGCAAAGCAGAAAAAGACTGCAAAATAACTGTCTTCAGTATTCGACCCACCCAAAACGCTGCAGTCTGTTCAGTGAAAAAAGAAGATAATCTGCTATGATATCCTCTCCAACTAAATGGTCCAGTATGGTACCTGCAGTCAGACGAAAAACATACATCGGATCGATTATCACCTAAAATGAAGCAGCTGGATTTACATGTTGTTGTTGTTGTTGTTGTTACGGACCTGCCACTAAATAAAGTCTTACCACATAAAGCAAGCTTCATTCCAGTCTCTATGTCCTCGATCTTTGGAGGCAGCACACCTGGTGTGTCCAGCAAATACATGAGGGGTCTTTCACAAACCTTAAAGTTAAACAAATAGCATTCATAAAAGAAGCCTAACAATCACCCAGACCCTCCCCATGATCAGGACAGGGGAGGATTTATGGCCATGTGTGTTTGTGAAGAGTTTACGTTTAGTATCAGTTTAGAATCAACAGCTCATGAACAAGCTGCAGCTCCCTTACACAAATCCTCATCTTTACCAGATCTGTGTTTCTACTGTATTTGGCTGTAGCCCACAGTTTGGATCAAACACCTGTCTAACCAAAAATCCAAACCAAACAGTAAAACATACCTGAATTCTGGTCAAGACAGCTTTGGTAATTCCTGGTTCAGCTCCAACCCTTGAGGCTTTGCCTGAATTCAAAGGAGGACATCTATTAATGCAGCCATTTATGTTGTAAAACTAATTTACTAGAAGCCACAAAAGCTTATTGGAGGACACCAAATTGCCTTCAATACCTTTTCTTAGGTTAGTTCTTCTTAAAGCGTTAATGAGTGATGACTTCCCCACATTTGGCACTCCAATCACCATCAGGCAGTAACGTCTGTCCTAACCATTGATGGAAAAAGGAAGAAAAGTGGTTGGTATAGTGTACATTGGGTTACACTGCTGCCCTCCATGCTGTACACTGGAGTTTGATTCCCGACCTGGGTAACCACCTTACATTATACCAATATGAGTTCTTGGATAAGACTCCCAACACTACCTTTATCTACCTGTGTACAGGTAAACTGTAACACTACCTTCCCCTACCTGTATATAGGTAAACTGGAATTCGCTCTGATAATAAGCGAGTCTGCCAAATGCCATAGTATTAATGTAAGTGTAATTCATTTACTTAGACATCCAGGGTTAACATTGTGTGAAATCACTTTACGCTGAGAAAGGCCCGTCTCCCTCCACCCATCCTCACCCTCTTCTATAGGGGAACCACAGAGAGCATCCTAAGCAGCTGCATCACTGCCTGGTTTGGGACCTGCACAGCCTCTGACCGCAAGTCCCTCCAACGCATTGTGAGGACAGCTGAGAGGATCATCGAAGTCTCTCTCCCCTCCGTCTTGGACATTTACACCACCCGCTGCATCCGCAAAGCAACCAGCATTGTGGATGACCCCACCCACCCTTCACACAGACTGTTCTCCCTCCTGCCATCAGGAAGAAGGTACCGCAGCATCCGGTCCAACACGACCAGACTCTGCAACAGCTTCTTCCCCCAAGACTTCAGACTTCTCAACACAACTCAACGTCTGAACTGATATCTTTCTGGTACATGTACACTCTCTCTCTCTCTCTCTCTCTCTCTCTCTCTCTCTCTCTCTCTCTCTCATCATTTACCCCAGATAAAAAAGGGGAAGCATTTTTTTTTCTCAAAGCATTGCACTAATAACTTTACTACCTCACTGGACTCTATTTATTACACATTGCACAATTTGCACACTACCGGCAATTATTTATTATTCTCTGTCTGTACTGTGTTGTGTTGTCTGTCCGCACTTGTTTGTTCGTGTTGCACTTGTGTCTTGTATGCACTGTCTATGTTGCACCATGGTCCTATGTTGCACCATGGTCCTGGAGGAATCACTATATTTTGTCTTCTAAGAAATAATAAGTTGGAACAGGCAAAACAGAACCTGTAGTGCCAAATACTAATACTAAAATAAAAATAACTCTACAACGACAGGACTTGTGTTGTGTCTAACAAACTATACAGCACTAAATCAAATTAAACAGGCCTAATTAGGCTTAATTTGTAATGAAACACATGATTAACACATTACATTATTCATCATGCTAATGATAAAATATCATAATATTGCCCGCCCCCAGTCAGAACTGTAAAACTGATGCAATGTATGTAATTCCTTGAGGCCCTAATGCTTTAATAAGTTATGTAATATTCACGCATATATAACATTATTTTTTAAAAAGGGCTAACAATGGTCTTTTCCACAAAGCTCACCTCTTCTCTGTGAAAACGTGGAGCATTCTGTATTAGTTCAGTCACAAGAGGAACTACCTGCAACGATGCAAAAAGGGAACACGTCACCGCAGAGTAAATTAAACGTAGTTCTATACAACAGATACAACGTCTGGCTGGCTGTGTCACTTAAAGCTGATGAACCTGTAGACTCACCTGTTTAACACTGTCATCTCTTTGCTTTAGACAGTCTGTGAAAACCACGTTCTTAACACCATCTCTCTCGAGCTGCTTCAGAACAGTCTGAGTGAATAAACAGATTCAGTTATAGCTGATGTTCTGGTAACGGTTCTGCTCAGCTGTAGTGTACTATCAGTGTGCTAGACTTATTACTACACTAATAAAACAGTTAATATAATAATCACACTGTGCACAGTAATAAATAGGGACCTATTGTGCTATTTCTTTAGTGTCTTATAGTTTTTTGTGCATGTAAGCAGTCGGAAACCCAAAGTACACAACAGAGAACTGCCTGAAACGCCTCGTTGGAACTCCAGCTCTTTCCCCTGTTACGAGGTGACATCATCTCGGGACAAAATCATTATTGCCCACTATCTTGACCCAACACACAGGGAGTAAAGATGCAACTCTAAAATGTCCTGTTTCTTCTAGTTTGTGAAAACAGACCAGGTAACCAATCAGAAAAGACTGAGTACACTGACCAATCTGACCACACTAGGGTCATAAATAGGCAGGGCTTACAACACAGGAGCTCTATCAGAACATTTTAGACCGAGGATAAATACAGATGTATATACAGTAGTGTGCAGAAGTTTTAGGCACTTGGGAACATTATTATATTTAAAAATAGTGAAACACTTGATTTTCAAAATATCCAAACAGTATTAATACAGCAAGTAGTGGTTTTCCATGTCACCCTTTTCAAGCTTCTCCTTGTGAAAACAACCCAGTATTATTTACAGTTCTCATCTAATACCTGCTTTGACTGCTCAGTACTTCATTAAGCTAAATCAAGATTGCTGCTGAAGGAACTGAATACATTCATACAATGTCTGGGGCGTCCAGGAGAAATCTGGAACTACACTTTAACAATAATATCTGGTGTTCTTACTGTTGGAAATACACTTATTGATAAGATAAAAGCTTTTAAACAGCTTAGGTGCCTAAAACTCTTACACAGTAGTGTATACATGAGAAAACTGTGAACTAGTTAAACCGAGGCATGTACATTTATTCTATCAGACCCCAAAATGAAATTATGAGCATATAAAATAAGCAAAATAGGCCCCTAGTACAAACCCCTCTGGGTTTACATCAGAGTATGGGAGCATATCTAGCCACAACAGCTAAAAGCGATCTAGCAGGAGGTCATTAGGTGTAAATCTGTTACCCCTCTCTGGGACGTGTCTGCCAAGTCCATCTTATTCAGCACGAGCAAATGTGGCCGGATATCGAGATTCTCCTGAAACAGAGGATTTCTGCCAGAAAATGGTATGTTTGCCAGTTAAAGAAATATAAAAACTAGTGCTGGGTGGTACAGATGACATCCTCTCCACTTCTTCACAACTTAAAACTAACGTGACAGAATTATTAGCCTTACATTAAATAGTGTTCAGCAGCAACTGTAAAAGTCATACAGAGTATGTGCATTTAAGTTTTTTTAAGCTTAGAATTATTCTGTGACCTCCACAATTAACCTATCCGTGCAGTGAAACACCCACATATACACACACACACTAGTGAACATACACACTAGAGGCAGGGAGCACACGTGCCCGGAGCGGTAGGCAGCCCTATCCATGGAACCAAGGCACCCAGGGTTAGGTGCCTTGCTCAGGGCACTTCAGTCGTGTACTGCTGGTCCCGGGGATCGAACCGGCGACCTTCCGGTCACAAGACCGGATCCCTAACCTTCAGGCCACGACTGCCATACATTACATGCATTACTGCAGCATTAAAGTCCAGAAATAAAACTCTGTCCAGCAGAGCTGTGTGCAGAAGTAAGATCTGTGCAGCTGGAAAGGATATTCTTGCGTCATGGATTTCAATGATGCAGTCAACGCTTCTCAGACTGGCTCTCATCTGCTTGAGTCCTGCAGGAGAGAGTTAGTTACAGTAAACAAGGTAACAAACACAAATCAGCCTGCTTCTGTCTCTTCTTCTGCCTGCCTGCCTCTCTCCCTCAACGTTTACCTGAGTTATCACACAAAAGTCACCAGAGCTCCATCCCCACTGGCTGGTCAACTGTCCCTGCTGTCTGACCCGTTGATGCTCTCCTGCTCGTACACCTGCATGACCAGAGTTACTACAGTAGAGCACCAACATCTGGCTCTCACTCTTATGGAGAAGCTATGAGATGGTTTAACTCTACATCACTACCTCCTGAACTAGAATATTTATGGAACGTGTTCAAGCCGAGTTTCTTGTTGAAAGAGTTGTATCTTGTCATATAATCTCATTAGCTCTGTCGTTCTCTCTCTATCCGGGGTCGACCAGAGGAGGACGGGTTCCTCTCAAGGTTTCTTCCTCTTAACAAGGGAGTTCCTCCTGCTACTGTCTCCTCGGGCTTGCTCTAGTGGGGGCTTGGTCCTGGATACCCTTTCTCACATTGATGTTTATGCATGGACCCTCCTTCGGGAACGGGGTACTGACCTTTAGCCATGTGTCCAGGGAACCAGTGTGCCACTTCTCTCTGACCGAAATCAAACGCCGTCCTGAAGGCGGCAGCGCTGAGTACAGAGAGGCTGGTCCTCATGTTTAGCGGCTCCGCTGCACAGAACAGCGGGATCTCAGCACTGGCGCTATTAAACAGCGCTCATCTAAACAGTCATGTGCTGCGCTTGTTGATCTTAGGTCTCCTGCTGTTCTTCTTCTCCTTCTTCATTGACTGTATATAAGCCGCGTTAGCGCCATCTAGCGTGCGGATGCGTTACCATTAGAAACGATTCAAGTGACAGGGTGATGCTGAAGTGCTTCTTGGCAAACACAGTTACGTTGTGACAACGTTGTGACAACCTATTGTTTTAGCGGCCTCAACGTTGAAATGTAATTCTTCGGAAAGTTGTGACAACGTTATATGGATAACCTGAACTTTTCAGACGTAGTTAACCTTGACATTATTCTGGGTAAATATTATATACGTTCTTGTAAGTAGAAAGGCAATTCACCCTATTTTAACCTATTTATCAATGAATTTGGCAATTTCTTTACATGTTTTTGGGAAAATGAATAGTAAGACAAAGAAAATGTATGTTTCAATGTCACAATCCTTGCTTTTTTGAGATGATCCTCCTGATATTATGGGATAATAGTGTGTGTGTATATATATATATATATATATATATACAAAAGCTTTATGCATATAATTCAAAATCATATGCAGTTCCACGCAAATATAATGAAACCTATATATATATATATATATATATATATATATATATATACTTGTGACAATGTCATCTGTATATGATTTTGAACACTGTAAGAAAGTAGACAACATTGTGATGACGTTGTGTGTTAGCTGGGTTAAAAACAATGTTGGTTTGTGTCCTGCAGTGAGCAGTGAATATTTTATAGTAAATCTAATGTTCATCATTTGCCCATATACCCTGCAAACACAGTTTAATGCCCACAATGTTGTCACAACCTTGAAATGTAATTCCTTAGAAAGTTGATAACATTATGATAACATAGTGACAACATTGTCAGTAAGTTGTCACAGCCTCCTAGAATTCTTCATATTTTTTATTATATGTGCATGGAACTGCATGGAAGTTGTCATCATGTAAAATACTACCTTAAAACAAGGCTGTTTAGTAGTTATGTTGTGGCAATGTTGAGACAACCTTGTCGACCACCCTCTGCACAGCGCTATCATCAGGCAGAGGAGCTCATTCAGTGGCAGCAAAAAGCAGCAGCACAGTAAACAATAATCCTGTTACGCTGTTATACTTTGGACCTCTATATCAGTTATTACTCAAGTTAAATGCACAGAATTAGAATCTATATTATAAACATGAATATTCAATACAAACAAGTTGCCAGTTTTCAGGCCAGCAAACCACAAGCTGTACAAATTGTACCAAATGTTCTGCACTGTATTTTAAAAACTACATTTTTGCAATAATGAACAAATTAAAGCACAAAAAAACATTCCAATCACAAGTGTTACATTTCACATGTACCACCATGGAGAGAACAACTGACAACTGAGACACTACCAAATATAGTAATTCACTCACTGCCTTTGCAAGAGCATGTAATAAACACTGATTTGCATTATACTGAAAGGAGGACAGCACTGCAATAAAACTATAGTACTGTGACCTGCTTTAGTACTACAGTCTATGACCTACTTTTGGCATCTAGTGTTCAATAAAACCAAAGGTTGCATGTTTTGCTCATTTAGACCAATGCACGGGTTGAAAACAGGCTTGATAGGCCCCAGAAATTCTACAGCGAATGAATGAAGCAGCTTGAGTGTGTCTCCATCATAGAAAGACAACAATCCCCTCTGGAAATCCACCCACACCCCGAGTTTGTGAATCTTCCTTTCCACTGAAAACACTGTCTCCTCAGAGCCATTACACACAAGATATTTTCCATTTCCGTGGTACATATAGCAGAAGGCCTTGTTCAGGGGGCTACAGGGAGGATTTGCAGTCTTCTCATCTGCTTCAGTGTCTGACCTGTATGACAGACCGATTAGCCAGTACGGCTTCTCCCAGACGGCTACCTCCCAGTAGTGACAGCCGCTGGAGAACACTTCCCGGGCCAGGACGCTGTACTCAGAGTGAGCTTGCTCTGTGTTTTGGCTCTCGGGGTTAGCCTGCTTGCTCCAGCAGACCTCCAGCATGTCTGAGGAAACCTCCAGCTTTGGGTGTGCTGACTCTGCGTCTAAATGTATTGCTCTGAGATCTGAAAAAGAGGCAAATTGTATAGTTATATCCAAATACATACTCAATGCTCACTTTAGTAGTAACAGCTACCTTGTTTATACACTCACTGGCCATTGTAACAGGTACACCTACTATGTAGGTACAGGTTTTAAGTGGACAGTGACTGATTGTAGCTCCGTCTGTTGTTGCACACATTATCAGCCATACTATATTTTGTACAACAATGGAAACGGACCACTATAGGACCACTACTGACCAGATATCATCTGGTTGGTGATAGGTCAAAGCAAGCAGAGTAGAGTTTTTAAACATCTCTGCATTACTGCTAAGTTAAAAAAAAGTCTACCAACCAACAATACCCAGTACTGTGGTTAGAAACTGACCACCCAGGGCTGCAGGATGACCAATATAAACTGTGCAGCAATAGACGGGGTACAGTTTTAACATTAACACTAATTGTGGAGTATTATGTGGGGCAGTTAATAGGATTCATGCTGAAATTGTTATTTCCAAATAGAGATGTTGTACGTACTTGCCCACAGCCGCCTTGTGTTTTGGAACACAGCTTCATACAAACTATCAGTCAGCTTTTCTACTGTTTCCATCCTGTGCGAGGTGGCGTATTCCTTCTCCAGTGACAACACAGGGCCTAATTCCTGTCTTACCCTGTGACCACGATATACAACACTTCAATTAGACTCTCAGGTGAACAGTCTATAGTGAAGAAAATGTGAAAAAACACTTAAATTACGTTCTGTATACTGTATGTCACTGAAATAGAGCTCACAGACGCAGCTCATTTAAATTTGTGCAACCTTTTAATGCCACATACTTCTCTTTTTCAACGGGTTTCTTATTTATTCTCTGTTATTTTCTGCCACCAATCACTCAGTTTATAAAATGTGGCTCCTCCATTTCCCTGATGTATCCCCTTGAGTATTTATACCCCTCCTTTTCTTGGTCTGGCATCAGTGGGTCTGTTCTTTTAGAACTTTGAAGGTTACCTTGTTACTGTGGATTGTGATTGTGGATTTATAGATCTGTAGTTTTGTAGATTGTGATTAATCATGGACTCTACTGCACTCTCCGTTTCGGTCTGCACCTAAAACCTGGACTTAAATACTCCCTCGCCTGCTAACTCATCACAATACTACTGATGAATTGTATCGTAGGCATGTTATACATACCCAAGTCTTTGCATATTCTAAATACATACTCAATGCTCACTTAGTAACAGCTACCTTGTTTACACACTCACTTTATACACCTACTATATACTGCTAAGTTGAAAATAGTCCACCAACCAACAATAACCAGCCAACAGTGGTCCTGTGGTTAGAAACTGACCACCCAGGGCTGGAGGATGACCAATATAGACGGTGCAGCAATAGATGGGGTACAGTTTTTAGCATTAACAGTACGTGTGGAGTATTTTGTGTGGCAGTTTATAGGATTCATGTTGAAGTCCTTATTTCCAAATACAGACGTTGCACGTACTTATTTACAGCCCACAGTATTTATACCCCTCCTTGGTCTGGCATTTGTGGGTCTGTTATTTTAGAACTTTGAAAGTTAACTTATTGTTATTGTGGATTGTGATTGTGGATTTGTAGATTTGTAGTGTTGTAGATTATCATTAATCAACGAATCTCCTGCACTCTCCATAAACCTGTACCTAAATACTCCCTCACCTTCTAACTCATCACAATACTACTAATGAATTTGATTATAAGCATGTAATACTTACCCAAGCCTTTGCATATCCAGTTGCTGAAAAAAGATATTACATAGATAATATGATATTAATACTATGAAAAGAGATATATGGATATCCATAGATACATAAAAATAAACACTGGCTCGCACCTGCAGGAATTTGAAGTCATTCTTTTCTTGGAGGAGAGATTTGGTTGTACTCAGTAGAGCGTTAATGTCTCTGATGTGACTCTCCAAAGACTCTCTCTTGGACTGCAGCCACTTGCTGGTGTACAACTGTTCTGTTTCTAGAATATCCATCATTAGCTGCTCATCTTTTTCAAGCAGGGCCTTTATTTGGCTGTATCTCTGTGCTATCCTGACTTTGTAGGTCTCAGCAGTACACTGGAAAAACACATAATGTCCTCAAAACTCACAATGATTGAAAATTATTGGATGCAATTATGACATTTACACATTTGGACATTTACCAAAGCCTCTGAAAATAGTGGTCCCAGGTCCTGTGCTGCTCTTTTGGCCACATGTCTCCTCTCCAGCAGCTGCGCTTCTCTTTCCTGTAATACTTTCTAGAGGGACCTCAGAAAGATGGAACGATAACACATCCAGATGAAATAAACTAAGCTAAAAAACACATAGAGGTATTTGTATTGCTTTATTTTTATACCCGACAGCTGTACATTGCCATAATACCATTACGTTGGAAGCAATTAGCACCATCAACCTTCTCATACCTTGAAATCCAAGCAGGCTTCCTGCAGCTGGACAATCTGGTGACCCTTATGTGGACCCACCACCATGCAGAGTGAACACACTGGAGCCTGGTCTTCCTGACAGAAGAGCTTCAGCTCCTCGCTGTGCTCGCCACACTTATAGGACTGCAGGTTTTCGGTCACTTCGATGAGCGTATGTCCTCTAAGAACCTCCTTCTCCAGGTGATGAAGAGTGTGAGCTGTGCACAGAGAAGCATCGCAGCTCAGACAGCTTTTCACGGCCACAGAACTTCTCTCAATGCAGTGATCGCACATCACAGCTGACGTTGATGCTCCTAATGGTGTTTTTTCTCGTCCATCATCGCAAGCATTCGCACGTTGCACTTCTTCCTGAAGATCCACGTTGGTTTCCAGCTTCAGGTCAGATGGAAGGAAAATCTGGCATTCGGGACAGAAGAGAGGCCCACCTGAACCTTCTCCAGGGCGGTCCATGTTCCACACGATACGGATGCAGGTCCTGCAGAAGTTGTGGCCGCAAGGAAGCAGTACAGGGTCAGTAAAGAAGTCTATGCAGACGGGACATTTCAGTGTTTGCTCTATAGCCTCCATATCAGCTCCTGCAGATGACCCCCCACTGACTGGACTGCGCTGGATTTCCATGAATGTTTTAGAGCTGTAGCTCAGGTTTCAATGCTATTGTGTTATGGCTGGATCACTTTTCCATATTTATCATAAGTCATTAATCTTATAAGGAAACACATGCAATAAATAACTATTTCTAGAGGTGCACAAGCCGTGGGTTCCATTCAATGAGATATTTTTGAGTCCCTGGTACAAAATGTGCAGAAATAAACTGTATTCCTTGATGTTTGTAGATGTTTGCTCATCCTACCCATCCGGTGAATTGATGGGGAGCTTGTCTTCTGTTTGCTACAGTATCATTCTATATATACAGGTGCTGGTCATAAAATTAGAATATCATGAAAAAGGTGATTTATTTCAGTAATTCCATTCAAAAAGTGAAACTTGTATATTATATTCATTCATTACACACAAACTGATATATTTCAAATGTTTATTTCTTTAAATGTTGCTGATTGTAACTGACAACTAATGAAAATCCCAAATTCAGTATCTCAGAAAATTAGAATATAGCGGAAAGTTTCAATATTGAAGACACCTGGTGCCACACTCTAATCACCTAATTAACTCAAAACACCTGCAAAGGCCTTTGAATGGTCTCTTAGTCTAGTTCAGTAGGCTATACAATAATGGGGAAGATTGCTGACTTGACAGTTTTCCAAAAGACGTCCAGTGACAACTTGCACAAGGAGGGCAAGACACAAAGGGTCATTGCTGAAGAGGCTGGCTGTTCACAGAGCTCTGTGTTCGAGCTCATTAATAGAGAGGCGAAGGAAGGAGAAGATGTGGTAGAAAAAAGTGTACAAGCAATAGGAATAATCACACCCTGGAGAGGAGTGTGAAACAAAACCCATTAAAAATGTGGCGGAGATTCACAAAGAGTGGACTGCAGCCGGAGTCAGTGCTTCAAGAACCACCACACACAGATGTATGCATGGGTTTCAGCTGTCGCATTCCTTGTGTCCTTGAGACAGCATCAGAAGCATCTCGCCTAGGACTGCTGCTGAGTGGTCCAAAGTTATGTTCTCTGATGAAAGTCAAGGTCCCAGAGTCTGGAGGAAGAGATTAATAATGATAATAATCTGGATTAGTACAGTTGAAAGAATGTGTTGCCTGATGTCTGACACATTGTAAGGTGATAGATTACTAATACTACTAATAATTTAAATGTATTTTAATCTATTTATTTTAATCCATTGAATCCAGATGCATATCCAGGGTGTTGTAGACAATGATCCTTAAAGAAAACATATTTTATTTCATTTCATTTTATCTTATTTTTTTGTTTCAGATTTATGAATATCTTCCCAGCTTTGACGCTGCATGTAAAGGTTGTTTTGGATGGTGAATAAAGTAGCAATAGTTTGTGTTGTGGATGTTGTGACCTCTCACCACTGAGTCTATAAATTCCTCTGCAAACAACAACTTCACATCAAACTACTCTGAATAAATATGTTTATTGTTTAGACATTGAACGCATTCATGTTTGGCTGTAATATGACAAGAAAATATGTCACAGAATTGAATGAAATCTTGTGTTATCCCTTGAATGAATCTAACAGTGACCATCTAACATGTAATCTAAATTCTTGTAATTGTATACTTTTAATCACGGTCCTTGTTATTCTGTTGCTCGGTCAAAAAACAATGACCTCATGTGACCATAAGTCTAAATTTGATATAATACTTAATAATAATATTTTTATAATTATTTAAACATACTTTGATACTTTGAACATACTACTTTGGCCTTGTCCCCAACCCAGACTTTAAAACTTCCGTGCCCCAATAAAATGCTAAAAAGTGATCAATTTATGAAAAAGATCACAATATGAGTTTCATAAAAACTTAAAAAAAAAACTAAATGTACTGTTTAGTTTCATATTTGTACCTATGCATATTTTTTAAGCAATATATTATCATCCCCAACATTATCATCATTACCGCAACAGACCTATGCAGGGAATTATTTAAAGGTAGCACTTGTAACCATGGAAACAAAGACTCACAAAGGAGCACATGTCAGCCATGAGTGAGGAGTGACATGTTAATGTATGGAAATGGAAGTAACTGGATCGTGTATTGCTCCTGATCATAGAGTACATTTATTCAGAGTCATTACCGTTTACATCAGTACGGCAGTACTTTACAACAAAACATTACATTTACATATTATTTATTTATTTACAACTAAACATTACATTTACACATTATTTATTTATTTACAACTAAACATTACATTTACACATTATTTATTTATTTATTTACAACTAAACATTACATTTACACATTATTTATTTATTTACAACAAAACATTACATTTACACATTATTTATTTATTTACAACTAAACATTACATTTACACATTATTTATTTATTTATTTACAACAAAACATTACATTTACACATTATTTATTTATTTACAACTAAACATTACATTTACAAATTATTGATTTATTTACAACTAAACATTACATTTACACATTATTTATTTATTTTTTTACAACTAAACATTACATTTACAAATTATTGATTTATTTACAACTAAACATTACATTTACACATTATTTATTTATTTTTTTACAACAAAACATTACATTTACACATTATTTATTTATTTACAACTAAACATTACATTTACACATTATTTATTTATTTATTTACAACTAAACATTACATTTACACATTATTTATTTATTTATTTACAACAAAACATTACATTTACATATTATTTATTTACAACAAAACATTACATTTACACATTGTTTATTTATTTACAACTAAACATTACATTTACACATTATTTATATATTTATTTACAACAAAACATTACATTTACACATTATATATTTATTTACAACTAAACATTACATTTACACATTATTTATTTATTTATTTACAACAAAACATTACATTTACACATTATTTATTTATTTACAACTAAACATTACATTTACACATTATTTATTTATTTATTTACAACAAAACATTACATTTACACATTATTTATTTATTTACAACTAAACATTACATTTACACATTATTTATTTATTTATTTACAACTAAACATTACATTTACACATTATTTATTTATTTACAACTAAACATTACATTTACACATTATTGATTTATTTACAACTAAACATTACATTTACACATTATTTATTTATTTATTTATTTACAACAAAACATTACATTTACACATTATTTATTTATTTATTTACAACAAAACATTACATTTACACATTATTTATTTATTTACAACTAAACATTACATTTACACATTATTTATTTATTTATTTACAACTAAACATTACATTTACACATTATTTATTTATTTATTTATTTACAACAAAACATTACATTTACACATTATTTATTTATTTATTTACAACTAAACATTACATTTACACATTATTTATTTATTTACAACAAAACATTACATTTACACATTATTTATTTATTTATTTACAACAAAACATTACATTTACACATTATTTATTTATTTACAACTAAACATTACATTTACACATTATTTATTTATTTATTTTATTTATTTACAACTAAACATTACATTTACACATTATTTATTTATTTATTTATTTACAACAAAACATTACATTTACACATTATTTATTTATTTATTTATTTATAACTAAACATTTATTTATTTATTTATAACTAAACATTACATTTACACATTATTTATTTATTTATTTACAACAAAACATTACATTTACACATTATTTTATTTACAACTAAACATTACATTTACACATTATTTATTTATTTATTTATAACTAAAAATTACATTTACACATTATTGATTTATTTACAACTAAACATTACATTTACACATTATTTATTTATTTATTTATAACTAAACATTACATTTACACATTATTTATTTATTTATTTACAACAAAACATTACATTTACACATTATTTATTTACAACTAAACATTACATTTACACATTATTTATTTATTTATTTACAACAAAACATTACATTTACACATTATTTATTTACAACTAAACATTACATTTACACATTATTTATTCATTTATTTATTTATAACTGAACATTACATTTACACATTATTTATTTATTTATGTTTATTTAAAGTGCATCTTGTTCTAGCTGGTAACTAATTTTAGCTAATCGATGGCCTAGCTAGTTTTTTTCTTAAAAAAGTGAACTGTCATTACCGCGACGTCATTACCAACACATAACCTGTTGTGATGGTAATGACATTTGTTGATGGTAATGACAGGTTTTCAATTTCACCATCTTTTAAATGATTTAGAAATTGAATACAGTTAAGCCTAACAGTGTGATTTTATAATGAAATTCAAGTGAAATGCATTACTTTATAAAACTAAGTTAAGATGCTAATTGAAGAATCACCCCTATCTGAGAGGGAGACGGTGAGAGGCTGGTTCTAACACCAGGGGGCGATGTGTGCGTATCTCTGTGTGTTTCCTCGCTGCTTGTTTTCATATCCGTTCGCGCGAATTTATGAAAGACAGATCTACGGAGTCGTGTTTGTGTGGAAGTGGACGCGCTGCTGTCGTTATTTTCTTTATTTTCTTATTTTCTTATTTTGAAGATCTTTAGCTGCGTCTCTGTTTTATGGCGAACAACCGCTCGATCGCTGATCGGATGAAGCTGAACGACGAGTTTGCTCAGTAACAGTGAACTGAGCTCAGACTGCTAACCGCTCCGCAGCTGATGTTAATATTTACGTTAGATTAAAGTCAGAAATTGCGCCTCGTTAACTTAACGAATGCCGTTTTTTAAGTCACAGTGTCAATGATGATGAAAAGCAAGTGTAAGAAAAGCTCGGTGAGTACGATTGTTGGTATTTGAGAGTATAACAGTTAAACCAGGCCGTTGTTCTTCTTTTAAACCTGAAGCAGAACAGTGACTTGTTGAGGTGACGTTAGGCCAGGCTGCTAGGCTACACTGAGGTAAAGCTGTGTCAGTGTTTTTACTGTGATCTTTATAAGGTTAAAACTCACACTCGCTTTCAGTTTGCTAGATAAGCTTAACCGCTTGCTTTCTGAAGTTAGCTTCTTATTCCACTTTCCCGTTCCACCTTAAATCTGAAGCTCAACTGCTTGCTTTCTGAGGTTAGCTTCTTAGTGGAGTTCCCAGTTCCACCTTAAATCTAAAGATCAACTGTTTTCTGAAGTTAGCTTCTTATTCGAATTCTTAATTCCACCTTAAATCTGAAGCTCAACTGCTTGCTTTTCTGAAGTTAGCTTCTCATTCTAATTTCCCATTCCACCTTAAATCTGAAGCTCAACTGCTTGCTTTTCTGAAGTTAGCTTCTTAGTGGAGTTCCCCGTTCCACCTTAAATCTGAAGCTCAACTGATTGCTTTCTGAGGTTAGCTTCTTATTCCAATTTCCTGTTCCACCTTAAATCTGAAGCTCAACTGCTTACTTTTCTGAAGTTAGCTTCTTAGTGGAGTTCCCAGTTCCACCTTAAATCTAAAGATCAACTGTTTTCTGAAGTTAGCTTCTTATTCGAATTCTTAATTCCACCTTAAATCTGAAGCTCGACTGCTTGCTTTTCTGAAGTTAGCTTCTTATGAGTTCCCCGTTCCACCTTAAATCTGAAGTTCAATTGCTTGCTTTCTGAAGTTATCTTCTTATTCCAATTTCCTGTTCCACCTTAAATCTTAAGCTTAACTGCTTGCTTTTCTGAAGTTAGCTTCTTATTGGAGTTCCCCGTTCCACCTTAAATCTTAAGCTTAACTGCTTGCTTTTCTGAAGTTAGCTTCTTATTGGAGTTCCCCGTTCCACCTTAAATCTTAAGCTTAACTGCTTGCTTTTCTGAAGTTAGCTTCTTATTGGAATTCCCCGGTCCAGCTTAAATGGTGCAACAGTTACAGCCTGCCGCCTCAGATTTAAGGTGGATTGGGGAATTTGAATAAAAAGCTAACTTCAGCCATGTCTGTCTTCAGGCTTACGCTCAATAACGGGTCCAAACTGTTTCTTATTTTATTGTTGAGCAGATGAGCAGCGGACTGCAGTCCAACATCTCTGCGTTTTTCATCTCAAAGGTAAGTAACTAATGTGGTTACAAAGTACTGACAGTAAACGCATCATGATTAATTAGACTAAAATGAAGTGATGAACTTAAATGCGTCTGATCTCCGGTCCAAGCTGGAGAAAGCGCAGTGAGGACGACTTTGCTGTGTCCCCTGTTTGATGATCATAACCTTCTAATAAGATATCTGAGCTCAGAAGATCACAGAGGACTCCTGAAGTCCAGAAGACTGTAGATAACAGCGTTTATCCTGCACTTGAACTCTGCTGAGCCATTCACACAGGGCCGTAAACACAGATCAGCCACAGCTCTCTAGCTTAAAGGGGAATTCCACCAATTTTTTCAAAATTCAAACTCAGTCCTTGAGGACTCAGTTGATGTCTAAAAGACAAACATAATCATTTTGTTTACCACCAGTGAACATATGTAGAACACCTGGGCTGACAGGGCTGTTAATGATTGGATGATTCCCCGGACGGTGTGAAATACTTGCTTGTAATGACTAAGATGATGATGATGATGATGATGATGGTTGGTTGACCACCTTAAAACCATCTACTTGTTACTACAGTCATTATGAATTTGATCTAATTACACTATAGGAACACTTTGTAGTTCTACAGACTGTAGTCCATCTTTGTTTCACTGATCTTCAATGGCCAGGACCCCCACAGGACCACTACAGAGCAGGCATTATTTGGGTGGTGTGTCATTCCCAGCACTGCAGTGACACTGACATGGTGGTGGTGTGTTAGTGTGGTGTCTGACCCACTCGTACAGCAGTGCTGCTGGAGTGTTTAAACACTGTGTCCACTCACGGTCCACTCTATTAGACACTCCTACTACTTGCTGGTCCACCTTGTAGATGTAAAGTCAGAGACAGTAGCTCTTCTGCTGCTGCACAGTTTGTGTTCCTCTAGTCCTTCATCAGTGGACACAGGACGCCGCCCACAGGACACTGTTGGCTGGATGTTGCTGTATGGTGGACGATTCTCAGTCCAGCAGTGACACTGAGGTGTTCAAACACTCCAGCAGCAGCACTGTTGTGCCTGATCCACTCACACCAGCACAACACACACTAACACAACACCATGTTAGTGTCACTGCAGTGCTGAAAACTAAAATAGTACCTGCACTGTGGGGGTCCTGACCATTGAAGAACATGGTGAAAGGGGATAAATAATGTATGCAGCAAATCAGATGAACTACAGTCTGTAAGTGTAGCTCCTATATGGTCAGTGGTAAATATTTTTCTTATAGATGTTTGGATGTTGAATGAAGTAAAGGAGATGTTAAGAAGAGGTGTCAGTAACTCACTATATCATATTTTCACAGGAGGCTCCAAAATCCCCAAAAAGAGGCACAGCCTTGCGTTCAGTAGCCAATGCAGCGAATACATGCGCCAAGGAGACCGCGAGTGACCCACCGTCCCCGTTTACTGTCCCGGAGACGCCTGACGGTCAGACAAAATCACGGTGCCTGTCCCCAGATGGTCCGAGCTCCCCTGTCTCTCGAAGCCCACACTCTAGAGGCTTTAGCTGCAAGGCTAACCTGATGACCAGCAGGTCAATGCAGCCGCAGGACAAGACAAGCCCAAAATCTGGGGACACTTTAGAAGGAACGAATGGTGTTTGCCATTTCGGCTCTGTGAAAAGATTGATGCATGGTTCAGAGAACCTCCATAAAGCCAAGCGCCCTAGAACCAGGCCGCTTCAGAAAGATACTGAGAAAGACCTGAACTCGCCAGGAGATGACCTGAACCAATTCCTCCAAATCATTCGCGAGTCTGCTGACTTTAAAAATGACTCTTCACAGAAAGCCTACTCAAAGAGCATCGAGAAGAAGTCTGACAGAGTTGAGAAGGT
Source organism: Megaleporinus macrocephalus (assembly GCA_021613375.1). Classification (NCBI taxonomy): domain Eukaryota; kingdom Metazoa; phylum Chordata; class Actinopteri; order Characiformes; family Anostomidae; genus Megaleporinus; species Megaleporinus macrocephalus. Next base: position 9,656,616 of record CM038706.1, read on the forward strand.
TCTTTCTGAGAAGGTCATGCTGGGATCAAAGTTGTCTGAGACCAAAATGGGAAAGATGATGTCCGAGAAGAAACTTTGTGCCACAGGGGCAATTTCAAAGCTCTCAAGAGCTGCTCGTCATAAAAGTAGCTCGAGTGAAGATGAGAAAGAGAACGTGTTTCCTCTCATCACAGAAGTGAAGCCAGACGTGACTGAAATCTCCAGAGACGGTCAGAGTGATCTTGTGGCGTCATACAGTTCGTGGATATGTAGTGATGCGAAGATTCTCAGTTGCCCAGTCAGTCAGAAGAAACAATTTAAGGGACTTTCTGATGACCAAGTCAAAAACCTTAGTGCCAATGAAAATGGGCTCAAAGTCTCTGAGGAGAACTTTGGAGATTTGGAAGACAGCTGGTTCGATGATGGGATGGAGCAAAGCTTTGGCGAGCCAAAACAGCAAAAGTCGAAACCTGAGTATGTCTTGCAATTCAGTTAGACTTCTCTTCCTCCAAATACATTGACTTCTGCTTTAAAGTCTGTTTGTGTCTTTTGGATCTGCAGAAAGAAGATTCCTGATCATGCTGTGCTTTCTGGAGGACTTCATAACCGCTACTGGGTTCTAGATGTGAAAGAAACTACTGGATGTCAAGGATACACTGAGAAACATTTAACCATCACCTGTTCAAAGACTGCACAGGCCACAGAGACCTGTGTGCTGAAAGATGGATGGTAACAAATGTGCTTTTTAATAATAATAATTAATAGTTGACCTCATTGATTGTGCTGATTGTGTTGACTAGAAATGACATGTTTCACTGCTTGTCTAAGGGAAACCACTCCAGTTGCTGTGGGGGACATAATTCACTTGGAAGGGGAGAACATTTCTGGTACATGGGTGATTGACAGGAACTCTGGTTACCTGGTGCTGCTGCCTGACCTGCTCATCTCTGGGACCAGCATTGCTAGCAGTATCCGCTGCATAAGACGAGCTGTACTTGGAGAAATGTTTAAGGTATTAATTAATTAATATTTCTTTTTTTTTTGTTTTTACTAAATAGGCTATATAACCAAGCATGTTGATGGTCCCCCAGTTATATTTTGTCCAATTTTGACAAAGTGAATTTTGCTACATTAGTGGCGAGACGGCTTTTACTGCTTAAGTAGAAAGAAAAAAACCCTCCAACCTTCAAAAATTGGGTGAACGATATTATGCATTTTATGGTAATAGAAAAGATAAATGCATAATACTCTTTTTACCGCTGTAGTGGTAAAATTTATAGTACTTGGCAACCTGTTTTGACTTATAGGTATCATGGATTCTGTTGACTAATCAGCATCCAGTTTGGAAAATATTCCATACTATTCCATATTCTGTTGTCATTTAAATGTATTTATTTTATTAAAATTGTTGTCTTTCTCTGGAAAACTGTATGTGCTTATACAATGATGGTCATAATTGGACAATATCGGATTTTTTTTAATGAAGAGACATATGTGGATCTGGTGCGGGGGGGGGGGGGGTGTTTCATTTTTTTTTTCTTCCCTTTTCTTCTTTTTTTTCTTTGAAGTCTTTTCTGCACTGTATTATTTTAATAACAATAAAAGACCTTTGTTGAAAAAAAGTTAATTTTATTTCTTTCCATTTTTAGTTCAAGTTCTAGCAAAAAAAGATGCAGTCATGATAAAACAAGGATTTCAAACTGTTATGCATGCAAAAAAAGCATCACTCCTTTTCCCCTATTGATAAAGCCAAAACCACTTTAGCCCTCTCTGTGAAGTGGTCTGCACCTAAAAGTGGAGGTTTATCATTCCTTAACGTGGTACCTTATTTAATGGTCCAATTAATGAAACATGCTATAGTGAGACTGGATATCTTGTGTGTTTAAAGAACCACCCCCTGCTACTCCAGGTTTGTTTTACATCTGTTGGTGGTATTAAAGTATGCCAGACATGTTCTGTGTTGAATATAAATATGACTTTTTTTTAAACAACTAAACTTTATTTTGTTGAACTTCTGTGTCCACAGACCTTTGATGGTGGCAGCAAGCAGATGCTGAACGGAACCATAGTTCATGACATCTTTCAGAAAGCTGCCATGTCTTTGGACTTCTCATCAGAAAAGCTAGAGGAACTGGCCAGCGAAGCACTGCTCAGTCCTAACTACCTCGGACAAATGTAAGAACCCTGGCGATAGGATACGTATTATAAAACAGGGGTCACAATTCTATATATTGCCATGTACCCATACCACCATATGCATAGCGAATGCTATCTTTAGTGGTGTACCCTTATGCTACTCGTTTATGTTGGAGTGGAAGAACACTGCTATCTAGTGGCCGAGGGTTTAAATGCAAAACAAAAAGATCTACTGTTGGACACAAATCTTCAATTTAACTATTGATTAAAAAACAATACTGTGTTTTACAATATCACAAAACATTATCATATTACAATACTTGAAATTTTCCTACACCCCTACTTGTGACAGAAGCCATGTTTTTATTTATTTGTTTTTTTTTTATTTTTTATTTAGGCTCATTGCAATGTTATCATCTCTGATCAAGGTTTTTTTTCCCTTCTTCTTTTTGATCAGGTACAGTTTGAAGCTGACTCAGGCAGACATGAAGCAGGAGGTAGAAGAATATCTTCCTGCTTTGTCTGAATGGGCAAAGAACTACCTCCACACGTCTCCACAGGCAGGGCAGAAACAACTGACTCTTAAACTGTGAGGATCACGTACATCAAAACAATCCACAGTTGTTCTTTTTAGAATAGCTGTTCAGGTGGTCCCTTTTTGTTTGTTTACAGTTTGGTCAAACTTGATCTTGCTTCATACCGTTATGCTTCTTTGTGTCATCAGTCCCAGTGACGGGTCTTTGAGCCGCCAGGACTCAGCTTGCAGTATCACAGTTACTGACTTTGTTGACATTGAGGAGAACATCTGGTCTCCACGATTTGGTCTCAAGGGGAAGATCGATGTGACTGCAGGGGTGAGGATCCATCGGCGTGGCAGGAAGCCCATGGATAAGGTTGTACCTCTGGAGCTGAAGACTGGCAAGGAGTCCAACTCTATTGAGCATCGCAGCCAGGTAATGAACTGAACACTAGTACAGAAGATCATTTGTACCAACAGCAATCACACTGTACAACACCTCATTACTGTGCTGGGACATACTGAGCCGTATCAGGACGACTCCACCAGCTGAACACCATCTCTGAGCACCAGCTGGACTTTACTACATCTTGTTAATCAGATCTATATGCACTGCCACTTTATACATACACCCCATTCCACATCCATTTACTATTTAGTTATATATGCTATTTACTTACTTCCTCTATTTACTTACTCTTTGTTATATTCTTATGTTTCTTTTATTTATGTATCTGTATATGCATGAGAGGTTATTTTGCTATTGCTTGCTGTTAACTGTTCTGTGATGTGCTGCTGTAATACCTGACTTTCCCTCTGGTATCTAGCTATCTATGGTGTTATTTTTTTATTAAGTGTTCATTTAAAACTGTAAGTTGATTGTATACTTTCTTTGCTGTGTTTTTCAGGTTATCTTGTATACGCTAATGAGCTCAGAGAGACGGGTAGATGCTGAGGCAGGCTTTCTTGTCTACTTGAAGACGGGCAATATACATCCTATAGTGGGCAACCACATGGACAGAAGAGGTTTGTCTTGAGTTTTGATAGTAGATAGTTGGATCATTATCCACAGAATGTGTTCTATAGTTTGCACATCCATGGAAAGTTTTATTTATTATTATTTTTTTTTTTGTTGTTGTTTTAACAACTACAGTTGTGTAGTGTGTTTTTTACATTTTTGAGAGAATATAAAAATAATGTGGGAGAATAACCTATAACTAAAACGGTTGGTATAAAAGCTTAAACTTGGACTTACATGTAGTACGTAAACACTGTTATAGGTCTAAGAGTACCATTCACTACCCACTCCAAACAGATGCGGTTTCGTGAGGTCATGGAAAACTATACACTTGCATTACAGCAACCTACAGCAGTGTAGCTCCACCCATTCTAGCTCAAGTTGTGAGGAGCGTTTCAAGTAGGGCTGCTTTTTGATTAGGGCATGAAGCGTTGGCTCCAGTCGCCCTGAGGTCGTTTACTTACATAAGTCTTTATGGCACTGTAACAAAATACACTCTGTAATTAAAACTGTTGTTAATCACATAATGAAATTATTGTAGCTCTATTGTTTTCAAGCAACACTCTCTGGTATTGATCTAATTTCTTTTGGGCACAGAGCTAATCAAACTGAGGAACACCCTGGCTCATCATGTTGGCAAGAACATTGTCAGGATGGAGGGCAAAAGCCAAATGGCACCCTTACCTGCTGTGATCTCTGACCAGCAGGCCTGCAAATACTGCCCCCAGAGGAGAAACTGTGCAGTTTACAGCAGGTACCTACAGCAACCTTATGATGCAGCACACGTGTGCAAAATTCCAAGCTTTGTTCTTCATGATGATTTCCGTTTAATAGAAGTTTTGCTCAAATGCATGATTCTGTGTGTAGAGCTGCAGAGAGCGCTCCAGGTGAATGTCCCCCTCAGGACCCACAGGCATTTCTGCAGTTGGAGAGTGAGCATCTTAGCCAGCTCCACTTACAGTACTTTACCCACTGGCTGCTGCTCTGCAGCCTGGAGGCCCACAGTATGGAGAGCAAGGGAGGCCGTCGCAACATCTGGCTGCAGTCTGCTCAGGAGAGGTGGGCAACAGTCCTTGTAGTTGTTTGTGATCTGTGTACAGTACTGTGCATAACTTGGAGAGCAACCTTTTGTTTATTTCGTTTGCAGTCAGAACAGCCATTAGGTACAAGTTATTTATTTTCAGTGTGGAGGGGGAGGCAGGAAACATGTAATACAGAAAAACCTCTATCACTGATTATCACTCCCTCCAGGAAACACACAACGCTTTGGTTCTTTAGTTACTGATGGATTTATTTTCCCTTTTTGGCTTGCACTTCACTCTCCTCTTAATCCACCGTCACACTGTTCCAATATATAGTGAACAGAACAAGCACACGTTCATATTCAAGCATACAACAAAAACAGTAAAACACGCACGTCTAAACAATGTTTTTAAACAAACCTCGCTGGCTGCACACAACCGAGAGGGAATGAGTTCTCTTGCAGCACGAATCCTAGGCGACGCAGTGTCTGTTTTAACCGTCTTTTAGCTCTTTTTAGCCTTTTAGCAGTGTCTGAAGTTCTCCCGACTTGCACATCTTCTCAATAAAAAACAGCACCAATAAAAGGGTCCGTGTGCAACACAGGTCATAACAAGTTCCTACTCATATAATTCAAACGAGCACAATCAAAAATGAATTAAATAAAGAAAAACTTTTTTAACAAAAAAATATCAAAACAAATGACATAATATTTATGGCAGTTAAACTGATCATAATATCTGTTCGGTCTGACACATCCTGTAACATCCTGTTACAGCAACCAAAGCTGTTTTAAATTTTAATCAAACTTTAAGACTTACACAAGCAGCTCCTCAAACACACCTGAACTTCCCAGTGCATTTCTTCTTTATGTGCGTCCAAAAGATTACATTTCTGAGATGAGCTTATGTGGAAGAAAGGGAAAGTCGAAGGAATATTTAATCAAAAACTTTCCAGTGTATAAGTCACATTTCAGAAGGAGGTAGTAACTGAATTAATTTTTGAAGATCAGACTAGGGATGCTTGCTGTGGCAGTTGAACAGCTGCAGTATTCCTAATTTGAGTTTAGTCTTGAATAGAGTAAAACAGTGCACAGCATCACACAGGCTAGCTTGGATTATGCTGTTTTTCACTTGGCCAGCTTGGTGGCTGAAGCTCGCTACACTCTCCAGAGTTCTTCAAAATAAGAGTGCCAGACCAACTAAGAACAACCAAAAGCATTAACAGTATTAATTCAAAAACAAACAAAAAAACCCCACAAAAACAACCTGGTGTCTGACGCCATGATATTTGCTAACTTAACACCAAAGAAGTTCTTATGTGCCTTGTATTTTGAACGATAGTGAATGTTGCATTTCGCCATTTGTTAAAAGGTAATATAATATCTTAATTGTGGTGTTAACGATGGGAGAGCTGACCTTATCGAGTACGCTACTGACTGAAAACCAGAACTCCTCAACTCCACGCGCTCATTACTTCATACTTTACTACAGGCTGCTGTGAGTGTGCATTGAGTGCCCATACTGTGTGCTAGCATAGGCTAAAGCTTGCATAGCTGCTTAAACACACCTAAAGCTGAAAGTGAGTGAACACACTGCTCCAGGAGAAGAAACTCAGACACCACCAGCCTCGCAGTCTACCGACTTGGATTTAACTCCTAGACGAGGGTCATCTTCACTCGTGTGGAGCTGGTCTGGATCTGAAAAGACTGACGTCTGAGCCGAGGCTGAGCCGAGGCTGAGCCCGTTGTCCAAGACAGACCTAAACCAGATCAGGTGTCTGTAAAACACACTCAGCAAACTTCAGCGGAGTCATTCACTAAAATGACCCAATGACGCTGGGATTGGCTTCCGTGACCTCCTCTAGCGGGATAAAGAGAAAGTTAGTGGCTGGATGGATATTAATGTACATTAAGAAGTGCAAGCTTGTAAAATATAAGACTTTTACAATCACATTTTTAAATAATGCAGAATATCGTTTATTGTTGCGTCTGGCTTGCTCACAGGGGGCATATATGTTGTAACTGTCTGTATATAAATAAACTTGACTTGACTATTATCGTTATCCAAAAAATTACAGAAAATATCCAGATATCAATTTTTTTTGTCAATATCGCACAACTCTAGCTTATATTCAAGGATTCAAGGATTCAAGGATTCAAGGAGACTTTATTGTCATTCGCATCACATGTGGTACATGGGGTGGAACGAAATTGTGGTACCCAAGGACCCAGTTTTACCCAGACAGCAGTACTTAAATAAATAAAATAAACATAAATATATAAAATATATGAGAATAAAATAAACAGGAATGGAGAAGGTAGCAGCAGAGTGTATTAAAGTGACTGGTGTCGTAAAAGTGTCAGTGCAGTGGTTCCACTAAGTGGCGTTTAAAAGTCTTACAGCTTCCGGAATGAAGCTGTTCCTCAGTCTGTTCGTTCTACACTTAACGCTCCGCAGCCTCCTGCCTGAGGGGAGCGGGACAAACAGTGAGTGTGCTGGATGAGTGGGGTCCTTCATGATGCAGGTGGCCCTCTTCCTGCATCTGGAGGTGTATATGTCCGTGGTGGTGGGGAGGCTGACTCCGACAGACCTCTGTGCAGCCTTCACCACCCTCTGCAGAGCTTTCCTGTCTGCAGCAGAGCAGCTTCCGTGCCACACGTTGATGCTGGAGCATAGAACGCTCTCCACCACACATCTGTAGAAGGAGGTGAGGACCGAGCTCCCGAGCCCAGCTCGCCTCAACCGCCTGAGGAAGTAGAGCCGCTGATGTGCCTTCCTGACCAGGCTGGAAGTGTTGTTGCTCCAGGTGAGGTTGTTGCTCAGGCGAACACCCAAGTACCTGTAGCTGGAGACCACTTCCACCGCAGACCCTCCGACATGCAGGGGGAGGTGGGCATGTCTGCCCCTTCTGAAGTCCACAATCATCATTCCATCCAGACAGAGATGGGCTGTTTTAATAATTATTAATAAATAATTATTTATCGCTCAGTTCTACTGTCACCCTACAGAGAGAAGAGTGGCGGCTGCGTGGGGAACATGGTGCTAGTGGACAGTGTGACCACTCTCTCCGATGGTGTATTTGTACATCACTTTGAGCGCAAACATGGAGAGCACGTTCTCATTGGTCTCATCGTTGGGGACAGAGTTGCAGTCAGCGACCAGGAGTCCAGGTTCATTGGTATATCCTCAGGATATGTCACCGCCATAACCAGTACAAGAGTGACCTGTTCTTTGGATAAGTAAGCTTTTATTATGTTGTGTTTTCCTACACCGTGTAAACACAAAACATCTTACTAGAACTTTCCTTCTTCTTTCTCGAAGAAGAAATTCCTAATCCCTCTTGACAGTTATGTAGGGTTGACTTCTTGTACAAACAGTGTGACAAGTGACCATGTTTTGGACCAACCTGTTTTATCTTGTTTTGCATATCCTTTGAATGGCTTGGTTTTTAAGTGGTTGTTTGATGGTGTATTGTCTATATCAGTGAAATCCGAGTGTAACGGCTTATTTGACAAAGCAGTGATTTTAAGATGTACTCAATGCTTCAGGAACCTTTCCAAGTGTGCCTTGAATATGGTGTTCCGTCTGGACCAGGATGAGGGTGCTGGAGGGTTGAGCACTCATCTGGGAAACCTGTCTATGCTGATGGAAAACACTCCAACCAGGTCTGCACAATTACACCTTAATCCAAAACACATGTAATAATAAAAAAAAGGGCTTAGGGCTTGTTGGGGAAACAAAGGTACACCATTATGTTCACAGTATGATGTGGACATAAAGGTTCAGTACAAGATTAATGTGGGGGCAAAAGTTATTCTAGGCCTCTTCAATTTATTTTGAACAGTCAGTAGTGCATTGCTTGTGAACTTTAGTTTCACACTGTGTTGCTCAATATTTGCACATAAGATTTGTATGTATGCATGTATGCACACCGTTCATTGAGCATCTGTATGATTTAGCGTTGGAGGGTATATCACCTGCTGATAGGTTGGTGCTGCTGTCCATGTGGCTCTTTATTCTAATATTTTAATTAGGGCTGTCAAACAATTAAAAAATTAATCTCGATTAATCTCAGAATTTCATATGGTTAATTGTGATTAATCGCATTTGAAAAAATCTGTGTAAATGTTATAGAAAATATGAATTTTTAAGTGAAATGTTACAATTAAAATGTGAACACATTTTATGCTAAATGTACTTATGTTAAACTTGTAGGACGAGATAAAACTGTAAGGGAGTTTTATTCACTCATACTACGCACTAATACTTAACCTACAAAACATAAAATTGGATTTGTAATAGATTAGGGAGCTGTAGTCTTAAATATAAGACATGTAGTCAGATACTACTGTGTCTCAGTTTAAATATGTGCAACAAAAGAAAATAAAAACTAAATAAAACTTTAACTGTGCTGGAGTTGTATTCAGCCGCAGCCTATAGGACTTCACAATACTGCGCAAACAAAAATAAACTACACAAAGTTGGATTTCATTAAAGACATGCAGTGTCATACCACAGTGCTACAGCATATTGGAATCTCACTTAATACAAAGTGCATACAACCAACCACTCCATCAAATTCTTCTTAATAGAACATAAAAAAAAATTTCACACACACAAAACTATAGGGCCTACTGCTCATCAATTAGATAAAAGTGAAGCTAAAATAATTGCCCTGTAACCCAGCTAGAATCATTGGCACGCGTTAGCACCGTGCATATCAGCAATGACACAAAATAAGCTTCACCAGTGAGAGAATAAGAGGTTACCTGCAGGGCTCCAGCAATGCCTCCAACTTTTGCAGCTTTTCTACCTTGGCCTTTGTTGGCATGGCGACATTGGTTTTGTGCGGGGCGTCTTTTACTGGTTACTTACTCCTCTACTCTTAACGAGAGTTGCAGTGCGCGGTCATGTAGAATAGAATTAGTGTTAACGGCCCTTTTTTTTTATAGCGTTAAATTGAGATTGTATTAATGTGTTATTATTGCGCTAACTTCGACAGCCCTAATTTTAATGTATATTTAATCACACTGGCTTATATTCATTTATAACTCTCTCTCTGGCTATATGCCATCTTA